>JAGKTI010000340.1:18210-32131 GCA_018397915.1 Birgus latro
GAGGCATGAATCCACAAACGCATCCTTCCATGCGTGTCTGATCACACGTTCTTACTGAATTTCCCTTTGATGAAGAAGAGAAGTCTTAGGATAATATATATGAAACACACGAGGGTCATCAAGGCAGACAATCAGTGTTTCTAAGTTTCAGTTTCCCCTTTGTGTGTGTATGTGTGTGTGTGTGTGTGTGTGTGTGTGTGTGTGTGTGTGTGTGTGTTTTAGCCACTTTTTAAATTTTGTAGTTGACGGAATTGTTCTGTCCGTTCGATGTAAATGACGCGCATCATTAAAGAAAAAAAATGTCATGTTAATGTGTCGATGGTGCAGATGGTTAGGGCGGTGAGGTGGCGCCAGGATTCAAAGGGCACGACTGATGTGTGAAGGATTGTGTGACCCAGGTTAGTCTGAACAATGTTGGTAGTTCTCACACTTTTGTAGTTTTTTCTTTATTAGCACTCGACCCTACCTATCCTCAAGTCGGAAATAAGGTCAGGATGATGATGATAATAAATCATCATCATCATCATCATCATTTTCACACAGCACGATGATTTACTGTAGCTTGCGAAAGACATCTGTTAGTGATACGAGTTAAGACAATGTGAGCCTACAAGTCACGTCCCGGCGCGACCCTCACGTCAGCACCTCCTTCAGGAACCTGCCCCCTCACGCATTTAACCCCAGGGAAAGTGTTGGGTGTCAGAGACGTGGACGCTGCCGGGCTGGAGTTGAGGGAAGGGAGGACGGAAAGGGAAAAGTGGGGGTGTGTTTCCGTGTTAGGGTCTATTATTCAACTATTTCATTGCGATAGTTTTTATTTATTTATTTATTTTTTTAGTTGTTGCCACCCACAATCTGTTTTGCTTATCTTTTGAGAAACTTCTTTTTCTTCCTATATGAGTTAGATATAAGTCTTCATTAACCCTACCCACACAAAAGACATTTGCTAAGTTGTGTATAATCGTGTGGAATTCGCAGCATTAGACTTACAAGATGTCACCAGATCCGTGGGTTAACTGTCTTATTCCTGCTGTACTGCCAGACTTTTATTTTCACCGAAGTATTGGCTTCTTGTCGTCTAAGATTTAAAAGCTGTGTTTAGTAAGTTTCAGTAAGATTATTTTATCTAGGTCTGGAAGGTCTTTCATACTGAAGAGTTTTATTGAAGCAATATCAAAGCTCTCCAGTTCGAAGTGTCTCCCTGTGCTTGTATAAAATCGTCTGGAGACAGGAGGCATAAAATAAAGTGGAGGTCACGGATTCAAAGAGTTAATAGAAAGATGTAAAGATGTTCTGCAATATATATGGGACTTAACAATTTATTCTGATATCTTCCTTCTCGGGTCAAATAACATCGTTTGGAGCAAGGGTTCCCAAAAGGGGAGAATCCCACCCTTGGGGAAAAAATTTAACAGTCTAGGGAGAAATAAAGATTAAGCCAATACGGCCAAAGTAGCCTTTTTATGTGTTGCTGCTTATAGATTTTAGTAATTTTATGGCCAATTGCCTTTTAGTTTGTGCCTTTTAAGA
This sequence comes from Birgus latro, assembly GCA_018397915.1. Classification (NCBI taxonomy): domain Eukaryota; kingdom Metazoa; phylum Arthropoda; class Malacostraca; order Decapoda; family Coenobitidae; genus Birgus; species Birgus latro. Next base: position 19,741 of record JAGKTI010000340.1, read on the forward strand.
GTAAGGTCGGATTTTGGGTCCTCAGATAATTATCATGCTACACAGGTGCACGAATCCTTTCAAATCTTCTCAAGGCTTTGTAAAAATCTCCACAATACCGCTAGATTTCTTCCCGTTACACGGTTAAAAGTACCGCTACGTGGAGACGAATGACTCAGGAATCAAGAAGAATTTAAAATAACTCCCAAATGGGGGATTCCACCAATTGGGAGCTAGGGGGAGGGGGGAGGAAATCATCAAAATATTTTCTTGTAAATGTGGAGAATGACTAGGAAGGTTTGGGAACCCCTGCACTAGAGGCAGCAAGAAGAAATATTTAAGACATCAGGCTATTGCAAGGATGCTAAAAGTTGGGGTCGTATTGCAAGTGTCTTTGGAGATTTCGTAACGCCCCTTCCATAACGATTTATTCTGCACATTGCATCACAGTATCGATGTGTGTGACTGATGTAAACCATGTCGATATTAAAACGATATAAATTGCTAGGAGGAGAATCTTGAGGTATAATACGCAAATAATAATAATAATAACAACAGTAATAATAATAATAACAATAATGAAAAGAAGCGATGCCAAGGCACAGCAAACCTGTCCCCGGCAGTCATTTTAGTGCTGACATATAAACACAACAGGATATCTAGTCAAAGATGTCACATCAAATTTGGAGTAAACTGGGTGAAAATTCACGATTTTATGCCTATTTGAAATTTTAGGCCCGACCCACCTGACATTGATCCCCCTACCGGTAACTGGGGGGTGACTCCCCTGATATAATGAGGCATGTTATTATAGGATGCAGATTTGAAAGATGCACATTTAGGTTTTGGTTTAATGTCAATATGACGAATTAGAAAGGAGTTATGACGAAAAAAAAATGACTTTTACCCGTCCCCGTTTTTTTTACATTTGGGGGGCCCCAAGCCCTGCCGGGGCGGGACGGGTAATAATAATAATAATCGACAAGAAAGAGGAGCTACGCCACCTAGAATATGGCCCTCAGAATAAAGAGAACAAAAGACTAGCCATAAAATCACACGTCATTCCCAGCCATCCAGCTCGGTGAGGGTCAATGGAGCAGGATCAGCGGTCATGGGTAGGAATCATTTGGCTGCGTGACTGTGGCCGGCCATCACGCAGAGGGCCCTGGCTACCAACATGCTAACTGTATACGATCACTCTTAGAATCTTTAGGTCTTTCTCACTACCTCACACTGACGATTGCACATACGACCTGCAGGAACTTATTTTTGCAAGACGCTAGAGAAGTAAGACAAACATGAGCCAATCTTGTTCACATTCCTGGAAAAAAAAAAATCGTAAAAAAAGCTTCACTAGGCTCAAACCGTTAATTCTCTAACATCCATTTTCACGGGGTATACTCTTTTAGCCCCTTCCCACCCCCACCACAATTCCAGCTCAGTTTCTTCATTTCTTTGTCCCCCCCCCCCCCTGCCCCTTTCTTTACCCAACTATTCAGTCGTATATATATTTTTAAATCTTCACTGCATTCAAGCCGCTAATCCTACAACACCCATTTTCACAGATATACTTTCTTGCCCCAAGCCTACCGCCCACCCACTTTCCAGTCTATCCCACCCATTCCTCTGTTCGTCACGCCGATTTACTTACCCCCACCACATTTTGACATTTTTATGGAGAGAGGCCACGTGGTCGACCAACGCGCTTGTTTCCACTCTGGACGAAGACAGTATTCCCCGGTATGATGAAACGCCGATAGTTCGCCCACCTTAACATGCAGGAGACATTCTTTTTTTTTCTTTTTGAATAAGATAATAACCTTTCGATACCATTTATCCGTGAATAACACCATACTCTAGTACTAGTCTATCTCACAGCTCAGCATTCAAGATGGATAGATGGCAGTTTTAAATCACCTTTGCGTGGACAAAATATACTACAAACACCAAAGGGTTGCACTTTCCCAGCATGCCAACAGTTGAAGCTGCTGCGTGTCGACTGTCATATTCACGGGCACTGTTTACTAGAGTACGTGTGTTTTTATGGCATGATGTTGCGCATACTGATGAGCACTGCAAACAAACTGCAGCACAGATGAAACCTCAGTGATCTCTGCCTTTGCTTCACTGGATCAAACATTTGGCATCAGGACTGCTATCGGAGTTACTGGGTCTATAGTTCTACAAAGTTTTAATCCTTTCAGTACAATGATGTCTTGTTTTAGTTTATTCTTGCTTATTTCAGACGATATTATACAACTTGGGAAAGACGTCTGTTATTGGAGAGGTTAATGAAACTATAAGTAGCCCCTCCAGCTCCAGAACTCGAACTGAATGACAGCGTCTGAAGATAGCAGGAACAAACTCAAACTAGAGAGGATGCTCAGACTCCACAGCGACCCCGCACCCTGACTCTGACCTTGACCCATGTCCTTGATTTTAGACTGGTATGAACTAAAATCGAATCACTCTTTTCCAGATCCACGTGCAGCATATGCGCCAAGTTAGATCCAAATCAGATCAGGTATTCATGAGATATTTTCCGTTCCCTTAATTCTGGCCTTAACCCGTGAGTTAACGTTTGATCGAACGCTATCAAAGCGGAACCATTTCTTTCCAGACCCACACACAGGGAATGTGTGAATTTCAGTACAAATCGGATCAGGTATTCATGAGATATTTAATTATCATATATACATACATACATACATACATACACAGAAACCGACTCGTCCACAGTTTCAGCCCCTTCAGTGTCGTTAATTATACGTCACCGTAAAAACGGGGTTAAGAGAGGCTGATGTTGGTAAAGAAGACATTAAAGTAGGTGTAAAAAATTACTGCCAGATATGAACGCTTCTCGCTGTCGGAAAGGGACAGTGAAAGTCAAGCCAAGTACCGGATGCTGACATGTAAGTTGCGCCGAAATGGGAGGCAAGACTCACCAGAACGGGACCTCCGCCTCAACAGTCTCGTCACTGCGTGTTTTCGGGCCCTTTGCTTACGACAGTGGTTCCCTAGGGTGGCAAGTACTTGTATTCTCGTTGGCTTAAGAGGCGTTCAAGTATCTATTTTTTAGCGGCTTTTCTTGATAATTACATTTCAGTATTATGTTTTATGTTATTTATATTTTTAATACCGATACATATTACGTAAATAATAAACAAGTAAATATTAATCCCTTTATTCCGACAACGTGCTTTTCATTATTATTGTTATTATCTCGACACAGTTCCATTCATCTTAGGAAACACTTTGAACTGGAGGGGTTACATTATCTTATTTATTCCTCTTTCATACGACAGGTCTTTCCTAAGCTGATTAAAATCATCTTTAACTAGCAAGAATAAAATGGATAAATACGTGATAAGACTGAGAGCTAACATGTCATATTCCAGAATACACTAGTAAAGAAGACGTGTTAGCGAACCTCCATTACAGACAAGAATGCGGCATCTAGAGTGTTCTGCGCAGTTCTTTACCTTGGTTGAGAACAAGTGGACTGATGGTTACTGGTCTTGTTGTCATATTTCTTGACTAAAAATAGCCACATATCATTTTAAGTCAGTCTGTGAGTTCTGCTTTCGTGCTTTCTGCTTCCATGTCTTCTGGACCCTACCTCAACCCATCCTCATCCCACCCTTAGGTGGAAGCAAGTCACAGTTATGATGATGGTGATCATGGATAAATATTCTCTTAACACAAAGACGTAGAGTGATTGGCGACCCCAGCTTAGACTCTCCGTCAGGTGGGTAAGATTTTCAGGACGGTGTAATTTAGTTCACCGCGTTAGTGATCAGTGAGGTGAGGAGTGGAGGTTGGTGCATGAGTCTCTGGTTTCTGGTGAAAACAAATTTAATTCCTGGCTGAAGATACAACTAACGGAGAAGAGGAGAGCTGCAGATGATAAAAGTGACTAAAAAGTGTCGTAAACTGATCAGACGGAAGAGTTAAGCCTACTGTACATAAAGAAAGCGTGATCGTTGCAATCGTTCATTCATTTCAGCCAGGAGAATATTGTCGACCTTTCACAGCTTATTTCCCGTTGTTCAGTGTTAGGATAAAACAATACTACGGCTTAGCATGCTTTCCATAGGACTTCTCCGTGACCAGCACCGTATTAACCTTTTAATCGCTTTTTACAGCTCAACATTCAAGATGGAGAAATGGCAATTTTGCCGTATTTAAAGTTTATGAGTATAGAATACCTCAGTTTCGGCCATAATAGTAATAGTTTTAGTACGCGAGCAAGATTCCTCCACTGATAGCTACAAACGAAGGCAATTATCAGTAAACTCCTATCCCCTTCAGCAAACAATCTGCGGTTAGTTGTGACGCACTCTCCATTGTCTTACCCACCGTCTCACTGTGAACTCATCCTAACCTGCACTCTCTTGTGGGCCCGTAATTTCGTCAGTTAAGGAAGCTCCCTAACACCTTTTCCTATGAGACTCATGTTGCTCATTACACCGTACTGTCCTCTTCTGTGTCACTTAAATCATTCAAATTTCACCTTACTCAGAATAAATGACATACAACTTGATATCCACCAGCGGTATCCAAAACTACATCGCTAAGGAAGAGGTGTCAGGGAGCTTCCTTAACCGACGAGATGGACCGTGGTGTTTGCCTCATCTTACAGTGCATGGGACGCTCACTGGCCCTGGCTGTATCTGCTGGAGGGGATACTTGTTATTACCTTAGTGTACAACCTGCAGAAGGTACACTGGGCTGCAACTCCACCCTCCAGTGACTTCTAAGACGCTAACCAATCCTTATTAGGTTGTACTCGTCGCCTAAGGAACCATACTAACATCTTTTCTTAAGTGATTTGTTTTGCTTATTACACCTTACTGTCTTCCTCTGTGTTGCATATATCCGTCAACTATCGCCATACTCTGCATTAATAACGTACGAAAGGAAATTAACCGAGAATATCCAAATATAAATCTCTAAGTAGGAGGTGTTAGGGAGCTTCCTTAACCGGCGAGAATACGAGCCCAGGTGCTGTATTTATAAACTCTTCTAAGCTTAAATTATCCTCTACATCCTTTAATTATACGTTTGTCTTCATTCACACAACAACCAAACACTTCACGGTCGAGCTAGAGGAATATTAAGTAGCAAAATACGCAAAACTAAGAGAACTGTGATAATAAGTAATTGTTATGGATATTATCATGAAAACTGGCTGATCTCCTTCATGAATACCAGTCCAGGCCATATTCCCTTCAGTTTAAGGGGCCTCTAGCACCTCTTCCTTAGCGATTTATTTTGCTTACTAGGCATTCATAGCCTCGTTTAGGCTATTTATGTCTTTATTATATGGACATAATTTGCGTAAACAACATACTAGAGAATACCGATATGTTCCGTGCTGAAATATAGTGGTTGGGAATAGGTGCTTAAAAACTTAATAAGCCTTCGAGAATACGACCGTAGATGTGTTATGTGGTGAGGGTGAAGATGGCCACAGTTACTCGATGACAGAGCAGCACACAAACACACACACACACACGCAGGTACAACAGGTCTGAATGTGGGAATGTACACACAACTATGCACGGCCCAGAGTTTCACCGACTCTCGCTCTCATTCTGCTGACTTATATCCATCTCCTCCAGGATACGTATTCTCGTGGGCTGAGGAGGCTTCTTGGTTCCTCTTGCTCACAGATTTTTTTTTTTACATATTACCCTGAAGTGGTATGCCTTCACGTAATGGTAGTGATATAACCGTGCGACTCCTAAACGTCTCTTTCCCTTCGCTCTCCTTCATCCTCTTCGAAAGGTGGATGGTAGGCTCTAGAAGGGCAACTGAAGCCTGCAGTCTACATTAATCATAGTGGTAAATCACAGAGATGTAACTGAACAACCCAGGATTTTTTATTCAAACTCTGATGCACGATGATGTCTTGTTATGGAATTCATTATTTGCTCATAGATTCCATACCAGTTAAGTAGGGATGAGATAGATGAGAATCTTTTCTTCAAGAACGTATTTAGATTTGACTCATTATTTTAAAAATTTGCATGTGGGTAGTAGAGGTCGAGACACTGGATTCTAGCTGGTCGAACCAATTTGAGTGACTCTAGGCACATTATACGTTTGTTCTGTTTGAATATGTTAAGTGAAATGTGACATGAGCTTACCCAAGACTTTCAATACTGATCGATACTTTCTATCAATATCTGCCATAGCAACGCAAAAACACGGGGCGATGAAACTAAGGGGGTAAATTTTTTACTGCTAGGTGACTGACTTCTTTTAAATCACCTTATCATCTCTCCAAAATGCAAGCCAGTGTCATACAGGATCTCATCAATGTTGAAAGAAAAGGATTTTAGTTCTTAAAGCGACGTCCTTTGTGAGCAGCGCCAAATCCTACGTTCCAGCCTTCAGAGCGGGCAACTTTGGCTTGTATATTCCATCCTACTATCATCAGGACATGCATTTTGACCCGTTTCCAGTACGATGACGTCTTTATATTTTTGGTATCACGAGATGATATCTTTCAGTACTGGAGAAACGCCTCTTCCTTAGAAATACGACCACGACTGACGCAACATCATCTCGCATTATCATATTTAGGTATCTACACCAAAATGCGGAGAGCTGTTGTATTTCCTCCGTCTCTTTCTTCCTTCTTTTATTTTATTTTATTTTTTTGAAGCTTGGCGCCATTCCTTTATTTCTTCTCCAGTTGCCTTCAAACTTGGCGCAATCGTTCCTTGGGCCCATCACCCCAAGCATCTCTTTTTCTTTTTTTTTCTTTTTTTTTTGAGGGAGGGGGAGCTTTAGGTTTTTTAAAGTGATTTATGTCAGACCGTATAAACACGCAAATTTTGAGATCATATGTTTCTGCATGTTCATTAATCATCATGGCAATTTGCACTGCAGCATGTCAGTATACTGTAGCTGTGTGGAGACCATCTTACACTCCCTTGGGGATGTTGGTGATCTTGAATTGCGTTTATGGTCTTGTTACCGCCTAACGACTGACGCAACACCATCTTGCGTTACCGTAATTCTGACGGTTTTATTCTTGTTACAGCTAGACGTTGGGCACATCATATTCTCGCTTTGCCTTAGTTTGGCAGTTATTTTATTCTTACAGGCAAATGTTTGACGCAACATTTCGAGTTTACCTTAAACTGGCAGAGAAATTCTTCTTACAGATAGATGATTGACCCACCATCTCGAGTTACCTTCTGAGTACTGGAAACCCGCAGGCAAGGAGGACGGTGGTGGTGGAGGGGTGAGTGTCCTGGATGGGGTTGGGTTTGGGGGGGGGGGAGGTGTATCAGTGGCTGGGGGGCAGGAAGTCAGTCGTTGTGGTACCTGCACCCATTAACCCTCCACCCCCCCACCCAGCCACCCCACAGCAAAACAAGGGAATGTAGATGAGCGCAACGGAGACCATGCAACATAACATACTTTTTATTTCATTCTTAGTATCCTCAGACAATGTTAAACAGTTTAGGAGAGATGTTTCTAACTGGAGGAGGGTCAGATTTAGACTTCAGTAACCCATTCACTACTTCGGCTCTCCAGAATCGAATAAAATCATCAGGAGGCAGTGAAAGTAAATCAATAAAATACGTCATTTGATTGAAGAGGTAAATTCTCTAGCCCTGTCAAACCCTGCTTTAATTTGCTTGGTCTACACGAGTTTTCTTAACGTCCTCACAGTTCATTTTTTCCATGATAATACTTGAGGTTCAAATTTAATCCAGTCGCTCAAAAGGAAAACAAGTGAATGCAGATTAGCGTGACAGAGGCCGTGTTTAACAGTATAGCCACCCTAATGGTTACATACCTTCGTGTTATTATTATCATCATCATTAGTAGGAGCAGTACTTGTTGTAGTAGTATTAATAGCAGTATTAGTACTAGTAGTCGTAGTAGTAGTAGCAGTAGTAGTACTAGTAGTCTTAGTAGTAGCAGTAGCAGTAGGGGCAGTAGTGGTAATAGTAATAGTAGTAGTAGTAGTAGTAGCAGCGCGGGCGCTAGAGAAATAATATAATTTGTAAAGGATCGCCGAGAGGGCTATGTTGAATTTTCTCGACCTGCGACTCCCTATCTTCTTAACCGTTCAGGGATGTGATTCCCAGGCACATTTACTGTCGGGTCCCTCATTACTTAGATTTGTTTTCCCGGAAGAACCAGCGACATGGAAAAACTGTAGCCTACACTGTTCTTTCAATGTTTATCGTGCACCAGTCTGAAATAACCTACGATAATTTTCTTCTTGTAACAATTTTCTAATTTCAAGTGGAACAGGAGACATGGGAAGACTCATCACTCTCCTTTTCTTGCCCGTCTTGCAAAAAGCAAATCAGGATTACGACAGGGGATGGATCATAAATAGAAATATCATGCCAAGGTTCATTGTACAACCTCCCATCTCAGAATATAACAAAGGAACGTAAACGAGCGTCGACTTTTTAACGTCCTCACTTCCATGACTATTTTATTTTTTTCCTACAACATCAAAACTATTTTCAGCTTAGGGGGAACGTCTTGAAGGGATTGGGTCAGTGAAGGGTATATCTAGCCCCTTCAGTTCGAAAAACTTATCCTTAGCAACATAAAATAGTCTGGAGATAGCAATAGCAACTAGATAGCACTCAGACAGCGCATACCCCCGCCAGTGCCATTGCCAATAAAAAGGATCCGGATCCGGATCCGTGGAGATATTGTGTGGAATACATAGGGTCCTGATCTTCCCCAAATTTTAATCGGTTGTTCCTTGACCCACGGCCCACTCTTCCACAAAATTTTATTGAAATTCATTGAGAACCTTTGGAGATGCGGGATACATAGGATCCGGATCGGCCCCAAAATTTAATCAATTCTTTCTTGGCTCATGGCCTACCTTTCCACAAAATTTCATAGAAATTCACTGAGAAGTTTGGGAGATATTGTAGGGGATACTCTGGATCCAGATCTGCCACTATAGTTCATCATTTCTTTCTTGCCTCATGGCCCACCCTTCCAAGAAATTTCATTGAAATTCACTGTGAACTTTTGGAGATAGTGTGTGGACAGACAAACAGACAAACATAGATGAATACATAACCTCCTTCAACTTCGTTGGCGGCAGTAAAAATAAAGCAGATATCATCGAACTGAGGTGACTTATTTATTTATCTGTATATCTATCTATCTGTCTATCTATCTTTTTATTGCCTACACGGATCTCGTGCCATCGTAACACCTACAATTTTAGCGCATTCACTAGATAGCAAAAAAAGTGAATATAGCAACGGACGTCAGACCTAATCTTCTGGTCACGCTGGGATAGTTTCAGTTCCATGTGGTGGTTTTACTTTTTCGCAGTCTCTCGCGGCGAGAACTAGTGATGACAGATGAGCGACTTGTTTTACTTGTCTTTGTCTATGAATTTCTTCCTTCCTAACAATTTAAAACTTTCATGACAAGCTCCAATTTTGATATTTACGCCCCCCCCCAAAAAAAAAAACTTGTAGACGACTACGAACTGAAAACAAGTCAGATCCCGAAGTGAAACCAAATGAATGCAGATGATTCCAAAATGAAAACAAGTGAATGTAGGTGATCCCGAAATGAAAATAAGGTAATGTAGATGATGTAAAAATGAAAAAAGTCAATGTAGATGATCCTGAAATGAAAACAAGACAATGTAGATGATCCCGAAATGAAAACAAGTGAATGTGGATATTCCAGATATGAAAACGAGTGAGTGTAGATGATCCCGTAGAGTGAAAACAAGTGAATGTAAATGATCGAGAAATGAAAACACAACGCAGATGATCCCGAAATGAAAAAAGATTAATGTAGATGATCCCGAAATGAAAACAAATCCATGTAGATGAGTACCGCGGTGGCCGTGTTTAATTTTCTAGCTATGCAAACAATTCTAAACCCCTTTGGTTGCTTTGTATGACGGACGCTCGAGAGGAACACGAACAATTGTAGGCGACTACTGTGGAGGCTATGTTTAAATTTCTTGCCTCCACCACTCTGTAATTTTCCGTTCTTCATGCTTAGGTTCATTCTACTGCCTCCCGCCCTACAGAAAAGGAAAAAAAAACGACAGTAGGTGGGCGTAACGGAGACGCAACAAAGGCCATGTTTACATATCCAGACAAACTGATACTTCCAAATCTCTGTGTACTGTTTTTCATCCTATCCACTTAAGAATATAATAACTGTAGATGAGTGACATGGATACTGTGTTCAGTTTCTGGCCTTTGAATCCTAACAGTTTAAGGCTGCTGTAGCAACTCTGAATTCTAATCAGGTAGAACAAGTGAATGCTGAGGAGTGATGGCAGCCATTTTTTTTTTATTTCCAGGTCTAGCTACTGCCTTCATCTTCTTGGTCAACGGATTTCCTTCCATCCTAGCAATTCGACGCTTTCAAGGTATAACTTAAGATTCAGTTTTAAGTCTGGCGTCCCACGTGAATAAATAAATAAATAAAAGTGAATATAAATGAACGCAGGAACCCACGTTAAATTGTTTGGCCGTGTGAATCTCTTTCATAAGTTTCAGTTTCAACTCGTACACCAAGGAGCTAAAAAGTAAACGTTCAGCGAAGGAGGCTGTTTTCTTGCCGTCCTAACAGCTCCAAACCGGATATTACTTAGCAGAAGCCACAACTGGAATTCAAGTGTTTTGAAGTGTTTTCTGTTTATATTTGATCACTTGCTAACACTTCTTCTAAGACACTTTCGTCGCAAATGACCCCAGGGGTTAGTAATGACCCCCAGGGGGGATCAATGACCTCAAGGTGGAGGGAAAGAGTTAATCGGCAACGGAAGTGTCATAGAGGGAAAGTGTCAGCAAATGGTGAGATACAAACATAAACATTTCAAACTACGAAAGTGTCATAGAAGAAAAGTGTCAGCAAATGGTGAGATATAAACATTTCAAACTACGGAAGTGTCATAGAAGAAAGTGTCAGCAAATCGTGTATAAACATTTCAAACTACGAAAATGTCATAGAAGGAGAGTGTCAGCAAATAGCGAGATGTGGACACCAACACTTCAAACTACGGAAGTGTCATAGGAGAAAAGTGTCAGCAAATGGTGAGATATAAACATAAACATTTCAAACTGCAAAAGTGTCATAGAAGAAAAATGTCAGTAAATGGTGAGATATAGAAACTAACACTTCAAACTACGAAAATGTCATAGACGAAAAGTGTCAGCAAATAGCGAGATATAAACAGGAACACTTCAAACGGTTTGAATCCCAGCTGTTGCTTCTGCTAAATATCTACCTCCAGACTTCCGTGGCACTGTTGCTTTTTGCTCTGACCGCCATTAAAGCAAAACAAATGAATGTGGCTGAGGGACAACATAATTATAATCTCTTGACATCCGCGATCCTGATAAGCAGGTGGTTACGTAGACTTACAGATAGACAGATTGGTAGATAGATAGACAGATTGAGAGAGACAGATAGATAAATAAACAAACAGGCATCTGGACATACATACATACATACACACATTCATACATACAGAGAGAGAGAGAGAGAGAGAGAGAGAGAGAGAGAGAGAGAGAGAGATTACACTGACCACAACACGTAGGTACAACTTCCAAAACTCCATAGTTATTTCCACTTGTCAAAAAATTCCATACCAAATAGGGAAGGAGTAAGACTGATTAGGAGTCACGGTGCCTTGGGGGTTATCGCGTGCGCATCCTGGTGTTATGATCCTCTTAGTCTGGGCTTAATTAGTAAGGACCAAAATAAGCTACAAAAAAAGACGTTGCTGTATTGAAGGAGGTGATGGAGCAATGAAACTCTACAATCAACGCACAAAAACACAACAACGTCCTTAAAACCTCGTAAATCCTGGTGACGTCCTTTTTCGTTTTCTCTCACTGGCTCACTGCTACAACATTTTATTCAACTTAGGACGGGCCTTTCGTAGTGAAAGGGATTTTATTAAGGTTGTCCCTATCTCATCCAGTTCGAAATTTCCATCCAAAGCTGAATAAAGCCGTCAGGAGATGGTAAGAGAAAAATAAAAATAAATCGCAGGGCTCAGTAGGTTAAAAGATGAGTTACAAGTTTATGGGATATTACTTGCCATCGCTGTTGGTTATTTCAGCTGTGTGCACGTTCTTAATAATTACTGTGGCTTTTCTGGTGACTTAGCTTTCCCTTGGTGTACAGATGCGGTCAGCAGCAAGTTACTCAAGAATTACAGATAATCAGTGCTAGCAATAACTCATATAATTATCGACAATTTTTTCATATGCTTTCGTGCACTTGCGGTCAGCACTGGTAAAGCCACTGGACTGTTGTGTAGCGCAGGAGCGACTGTGTTGTGTGGTCTACAGTCTATGAGGCAAAGTTACTGTGTGTGTGATTCACCACTGTTACAACAGGTAATGGCTTACCACAGATTCCA
>JAGKTI010000340.1:47099-76455 GCA_018397915.1 Birgus latro
CAGACAAAAAAAGAAAGAGAGAGGGGAAGAGAGAGAGAGAGGGAGAGAGAGAGAGAGAGAGAGAGAGAGAGAGAGAGAGAGAGCATTATCAATTTAAACGTAATTGAAACGTCAGGGGAAGGCATGGTGCAGTATCCATGAACGAAATAATGATGTCTGAGGAGGAAAATATGTTTACCGGAACATTGTCTTAAGAGTGTGAAAGACGTGTATACTCGAGGTGAAATCATTTTATAGGTTATGGCAACGGGAATGGATACTGTTTGTTTCAGTGTGTAGTGAGGTTACGTCAGGATTCAATAATAAGTCCCACAAAGCACTATTAGCCATACAGCACCTCATCTATTGAAAACTCCACTGTACAGTCAGGAACATCAGTTTACCAAATATTCCACCAATTTTGCTTCTCACTGCCCTCTGCTGGATAACATTCCTAATTTAAGAAAGATCCGATGTATTGTTATGTCCACAGAGGAGTCCCTGGTATCAGGCGTAAGAGGCTGGGGGGGGGCTGCGCTCCCCTAGGAAAAAGGTGTGTATTCTTCAGGGTATAAACTGATTTTTTCAGGGCAAATCCTTCTGATGGTTTTACTGGTATGTTATGTTCATGTACAGTAAATTGCATAGTAGTAATTATTAAACTTCGATTATTTTCAGCAAGCTCTTTCTGCCCCCCCCCACCCTCCCTCAGTGAAATGCCTTCCCGTATGGTTATGCTTGGCATGGTGCATGGAGAAGATACTAACGAACATGCCCTATGTGACAAGTGGAAGCAGTGGAATATTAAGCGAACTGTTGCCTCTTGACTGTAAATCAGTGTGTTTGCCACCTACTGTATATTTATCTTTACCTGTGACCTCCGGAAAATGTAAGACACTCTGAATATGTCCAAGGGAAGGAAGGAAGGAACGAGAAGCGGTCCCAAGGCCCAGCAAACCCGTCCCCGGCAGTCATTTTAGTGCTGACGTATACACGCATCAGGATATCTAGTCAAAGATGTCATATATCAAATTTAGAGTAAACCGGGTGAAACTTGACGATTTTATGCCCATTTGAAATTTTAGGCCCGACCCACCTGACATTGACCCCCCTACCGCTAACTAGGGGGTGACCCCCCCCTGATGTGATGAGGCATGTTATATGATGCAGATTTGAAAGATGCACCTTTAGATTTTGGTTTCATGACGATATGACGAATTAGAAAGGAGTAATGGCGAACAAACGACTTTTACCCTTCTCATTTTTTTTTATATTTTTTGGACCTACAGCCTAGACCTTGACCCAATTTGGCCCAAAATTTAATCAGATGATCAGAAGATCATAGCCTATCATCCCTGTAATTTTAGTCAAAATCGCATCAGTAGTTTTTGCATAAAGTTATTGACAGACAGACAGACAGGCAAACAAACAGAGTGAGTGAAAACAGTATCCGTCCCCGAGCCCTTCCGGGGCGGGGACAGGTAATAATGAAGAATTAGCACCAAGCCATAATATGGCTATGTGTCGCTGTAGGAGTAGAGGGAAAATAACCACCGGAAGAAACACGAAAATATCAAGAAGAGAGGTAGGACAGAAAAGCAGACGGGGACAGTAAGGAGATAAAGACTGGAGACAAAAAGGCCCCCTTCAGTCGCCTCTAACGACGAGCAGGGATACTGGGAAAGTACTCTTCCATCCCCCCCTCCCCAGGGAATTATGTCCAAGGGAGGGTTCGGAGGAAAAAATGGATCTTTAATTTTCTATTGCGCTGTGCCTTCTGGATAAACATTTGCTGGCCACGTGAAGAATGGAAGGGGCTAGAAGGAGGGAAACATATTCTAGGTAGCACAGGAAGCTTTGTAACACCTCTTCCTTGGCAATTTGTCTTGCATAACATCTTAACATTCTCTCGTATATTATTTATGTCGTTCGACTTAATTTGCATCATTAACATACAAAACGATACTGAGGTAAAATGTGTTGAATAAATTGCTAAGGAAGAGGTGTTACGAAATCTGAGCTTCTTCGAACCCGACCCTAAAAGTATATACACCCTATCCTATTACCGGTTGTTGTAGCTCAGTGATGCCGTTTGAAGGTGATAGTCAGTCAGACCCCGCAAGAAATAACTAAATCCATAAATAGATAAATAAATAAATGGAGGTTTGATCTATCCCCAAAGTCACAGCAAAAAAAAAAAAAAAAAAGAATCTCGCTAGCAGTGTGATTCAGTGCATGTACAGTTCCTGTCAGTAGTTCTTTTATACTTTCTCAAAATGGTGTCAGAACCTAATGTTATTTTGCTAAACGAATCAGTAGTGAGTGTGTTGGCGGGGTCATGAAACTGTAGTCTCGCCTCATTAATTCGGTACCCCAGACATGTCAATGACTGTTGACTGCAACTGTACCTAAAAATCACCTCCATCCCTCAGGGAATAATAGAACTTCTTGGGGGCTCATAATTTTATAATATGCAAGAGCTAACCAATTATAGAACTTAGATATTACGTCCTAGCTGCCATCAGTATATTACTGACCCTACTGAAAGATCAGTTCAGAGTCCAATCTCTGCCTCAGCCTCTCCCTGCATATTTATCACGACCTTTTTGACACATGTCTGAGCGCATTTTCTTCACAGTGACATTAAGCTGTCTTCAGGTAGACCTGCTTGGAAACGCATCTGTGTCATTGTTGCATCATATAACTAGAGTCCTTGTTCTGTAGCAAAGGGTTATTGTTGTTGTTGTTGTTGTTGTTGCCGTTGCTGCTATTGTTGCTGTTGTTGTTTTTGTTGTTGGGTGTGGTGGTGGTGGTGGTGTAATGGTGCTGTTCCCCATCTTCATCGGAACATGAACACAGTGGATTGCATGTTAAAGTTGCCACTCTACAATCCACCATCCGCCTTTGGGGATTGTGGAAGGTGAGGGACGTTCGTATAACCGTCCAGTCGAGTCACCCAATTGTATCAGTGCCAGCATGTGAATGAATCCCTCTGCAACACTACAGCAAGGCATAGCTGTGTTATCCATGCATAAGCTATGGTGGCCCAGCATGTGGCCTGATGATAGCACTGCAACACACATACCCCAGGTGAGAACAGTCAACCAGCAGACACCCATGTGCTGCCTAGCTGATGTACGGCAACTAGGTGAGACCAGAGAAGAAAATGTGACTGGCACAGAAGTAAACGATAAAGATGGTCAGTGTCTAGAAGCAGTGACTTCCAAGCGGTGCCCCCCAGTGGTCAGTGTAGTGAAATGAGAGTAATGACATATTGAAATACGTTACCCTGCTACTGCCACAGGATACTTCTCTGACTGTGGTACCCCGTCTAGCTCAAAGAGGCGTAAGAGCTCCGTGAAGATAGGGTGAATGTTGTCTAGACCTCACAGAAGCTCACCGGAACTGACAGGCGACACGGGATGAATATCTCAGTATAATGTTAAAACCAGCCAGTCCCATTTTATCCCCTTCAAGGAGTAGGTACCCCGAAGCAAAGCTACCCCAGTCCAGTACATTTCAGGGTAGATGACATACTCCCTTCCTTAGGTGGTATTATGTGACTGAATAAATCTCCAGTCGCCTCTTTCGTATCAAACTATGCGAGACTGGATCCCCGACTTGTGCATTCTAACCAATAGACCACTAAGCTCAGTGTAAAGGATTAAAAACTCGTACTCTCACTATAGTTCTTTGGCTCTAACTTGGCCCAGGTTTTCTTGTTTTTGGAGCTTATTTCACGTGGCTGAGTGGCAGAAAAAGACAACACCACAACCCTACATCTTTTGTGTATCACTACTCAGACATCTTGACTAGCGTCATATGCTAGTATTGATCTCCTGTTACAGCTTAGTATTCGAGATGGAGAGGTGCCAATTTTAGTCCAAGTCAGAGTAACAAAAGTATAGTCAAACAGAGCCCTCTGGCATTGACGATCCTCCCTTAGGGGCTTTTTTTTTTTATGCAAGAGAGAAGGAACCAAAGGCCAGGAGCCCGCAAACCGTTCCTTCCAAGAAAAAAAATTACAAAAGAGAGCCAAATTCAAGATACGTTCATTTCGAGATGCCTGGACACACTGCATTTGAAAGACTGGAGATCATAGGAAGTAGGAAATACAGACAGAGAGAGACAGATCCAGAGCTGACCTGTTGCATAAATGAAGGACTGGAAGTAACGGTTAACTCTTGCATTAGAGAGTTGGACAGAAAATGGATGAGAGTTTGTTGCTGCCCGTCGTAGAGGTGGAAGGATGCAAGCTGACAGTTCAGAGAAGTGACCATTGAGGTAGCGATAGAAAAGAGATAAAGATGCAACAGCGCGGCGAAGAGACAGGTTGAAGGGTGCCAGTAAGAGGAGGAGAGTTAATGAGACGAAAAGCCTTTGACTCCACCCTATTGAGAAGAGCTGTATGTGGGGAGCCTCCCCACACATGAGAGTTGTACTCTACACAGTTTTGTACCTTTATGACTGGAGGAAATGGTAGCTTTTATCCAACTTATTCCAGATGGGCACTCGTGGTAGTCAGCGATAATACCTCAGAGTAGCCTTGTTAGCTCCGGATAGACAGTAACTTTAGTGGAAATTTTGCAGGAGTATATATTTATTAAACCGCGTGAAGGCCCACTGCTCTGTATGATTGAAAAAAAAAAGAAAAAATGAGAAAACAATCGGGATGCCAGGGCAGATCTTTCTATCATTAGGGAATGTCGAATCCAGGAATGGAAGGGGTTCAAGAAGTCCAGTGGTATGTGTGTGTGTGTGTGTTTTCTAGCAGCAAGTGTACATACTTTTGAATGAAAACAGAAATTCATGTTGAAAGTTTTTGTTTGTGTGAATTTAACACGATGTAGCTTTCCTATGTTTTTTTTTTTTATTATTGCTTTAAATTGTAAATCCATAATTGGCCTCAGTAAGTAAAAAAAAAAAAAATCCTTTTAACATTCCAGATCCGTCCCTGTAATGAGGTAACCCTCGATGACTGTTTACATCATCGAAATGTATTTGAGAACCTATTGTAGATGTGCCTTCCTCTTCCGGGGGAGGAGGAGGGGAAAGAATACTTCCCCAGTATCCCTGCTTGTCGTAAGATGCGACTAAAAGGAGCCTTTTGTCTCCAATCTTTCTGTCCTTATTGTCCTTTTCTCCTCTGTCGTACCTCTTTTCTTGATATTTCTGCTTTTCTTTTCTTTATTTTCATTCTACTCCTCTCAGATTAGACATCTGGATTTCTTATATGAATAAAGACTGACGAATCCATCAATTTCTACAAGGACCGTCCATTGACGCTGACACTTCCTCCATACCTGGTATCCTCTGCCGCGTCCTTCCTTCACCTAAGTATCTATCTATCTATTTATAGCCCGACGTCCTAATCCCGCAAAGGGTGGCCGCAGACAAAACGCCTCCAAGTCACTCTGTCACCCACCATTTGACTGCCCTCCCCCCAACTCACTCCCCCTCCCTCAAATACCTCTCAATTCCATCCCTCCACCTCATCCTCGGTCTCCCCTTCCCCCTTCCCCCCCTCCACTTCACCCACACACACCCTCTTAGTCAGTCTTTCATTCTCCATTCTCTCCGCATGTCCAAACCACCTCAGTGTATTTCTCCTAATTTTCTCAGTCACATCCACATCCACCACACAACGTTCTCTCACTTCTTCATTCGTCAACCTGTCCCTCCATGTCACTCCACATGCTCCTCTCAGATAACTCATTTCCACTGCTCTCACTCTCGACTTGTTCCCCTCTAGCAAGGTCCACGCCTCACTTCCATACGCCAGGGTAGGGATCACAGTACTATCATGCAGAGACTTCTTATCTTCCATACTCACCTCATTTCTCATCACCACTTTCAGTGAACCAACAACTTTCCTTCCTTGCTGTACCCTTTCATTTCATCCCCAAAACTTCCATCCTTACTCATCACACTCCCCAAGTACTTGAAAGCACTCACACTCTCCATATCCTCACCATCTAACCTTACTGTGCATTCTGTCACTTCATTCCTTTCAAACACAATAACTTTACTCTTGTTTACATTAACCTTCAAATTCCTCTTCTTACACACTGTCCCATACTCATTCACCAAACCTTGCAACTCCCATTCATCTTCACTCAACAATACTGTATCATCAGCAAACAGCAACACTGGAATCTTCCACACCTCACCCTCATTCATTAGAGCCATCCCCATATCCACTGCCCTACCTTGCACCTCCTTTACAACCCCATCCATGTATATATTAAACAGCCATGGAAACAATACATCCCTGTTTCAGTCCCACATTTAGATCAAAGAACTCACGCAGCTCACCATCCACTCGCACTGTAGCCCTAGCTCCTTCGTAAATACTCTTCACAGCACTCAACAATTTCCCACCTTGCCTATCTACTCTGTCATATGCTTTCTCCAAGTCCATGAAGGCAGCATACAGTTTCTTTCCCTTCTCTAGATACTTCACTAAACATCCTAGAACAAATATCTGATCTACATACCATTTTCCCTTCCTAAATCCCCCTTGTTCTTCTCCAACTAGCCTAACCCTATCAGTAAGTATTCTACCATATATTTTCCCAGTCACACTAAGAAGGCAAATACCCCTATGATTACCACGTACTTCTATCTCCCCTTTTCCCTTGTACAAAGGAACAGTTATACCTGATTTTCAATCATCCGGAACCCTTCCCTCTTCCCAAGCCAGTCTACACAACTTTCATATCCACTCCACAACAATCTCACCCCCATACTTCAACATTTCACCACACACTCCATCAATTCCTGGGGCCTTTCCCATCTTAATCTTCTTCATTGCTTCAACTACTTCTGCCCTACTAATCTCTTCCTCCCTCCTCTCATTTCTTCTTCTCCCAGCCATTCCGCAACCACTTATTCTCGCACTGCTCTCACTCTCTACATTCAACAAATCCTCAAAGTGCTCCTTCCATCTCATCATTTTCTCTCACTTCTCTACCAACAATCTATTATTCCTATCTTCCACTCCCCTACTCTTTCCCCTTTCACACTGTCTTACTTTCCTTACCTCCTTCCAAAACAATTTCTTACTCTCCCTCCATTTCACACTCAGATTCCACCCAAACTCTTCATCCAGTCTCATCTTACTCTCCTTCACCAATCTCTTCACCTCCCTTCTCCTGCTCACATATACGTCTCTCTTCTCTCTCTAATATTCTTCACCACCTATACTCGCTAGCCAGTCACTATATGCCTTCTTCTTTTGTTCCACAGCTCGTTTCACCTCATCACTTCACCATGCTGTCCCTTGCACACCCCTGCATATCCTCCTCACTCCACAGACCACCTCGCATTCTGTGAATATCCTGCATACTTCTTCCACCCCTCCCTAAGTATACCTTCAGAATATAACATAGTGGCATATGATCTTTGCTATTTGACAGCTGGATTTCATTCATTCGCACACCTAGATGTGCCAAGAAATCTTTCCCCTCAGCTATGACATAAAACCTACAGGGCCACATCGTTTTCCATAAAGCATGACATTCATCCGTATTTCAGTGGTAGGGCAAACTGAAGGCAGGACCTCAGCGTTTATCTGAAACCTGATGGAGCTGAGTCTGATGGCATACGAAGGTGAAGATGGTAAGGTCAGTTGCATGAGCATTCGTCATAGGCTAAATGTGATAGAGTAACATGACCATCTATACTCTGCCTATGAGACAGAAGCGACATACTCGGTTTGGTTCGGTGCTTATTCGAAGGGAATGCTGTAGAGTTGTTTTCTCCTCTGGCTGCAGCGACGAATGAAGTCTTCTACCAGTGTTTCTCCATATCACTCTTATTCCCTTCTGGTGTCTTGTTGATTAGCTTTTAGTATACAAGTGCCATTCAAATAAGGAATATGGCGTAAAGAACATAAAAAGAGGATAACTGCAGTAGGCCAGTTGGCCCATGGTAGGCAGCTCAAAGAAAAAAAAACGAATGAGATAAGGAAAACAAAGAAGGTAGCTATCACATAGCTTATTGTCACATTTTATTTTTTTAAAGAAACTCACTAATATATCAGTTTCCTCCTGAATATTATATGACTGAATGTTGCTCTTTTCCTTCTTTATTGAATGTGCCTCAGGCGTTCATGAAGTGTGAGCACTGAGCTCTATAGAGCTCAGTGAGTGTGAGTCGTGAGACCTTACCACTGTCTTCAGTGCAGCTCTTTATTCTCTTCAGATTGAAGTCTGTTGAATAATTACCTCTTAAACTAAACTTTCCTGTATGTATTCCACAATCAACTCGATTATCTGAAAAACACGCATGTTTAAGTCCAAATTATAATTTAACTTGGTTTCTTACGTTGGACATATTACATCTTACATTTCAAATTTGTATTAGCGCTACCGTTTAATGGAATTCCGTAAATCATGCATCTTTTTTTTTTTTATCTTTGAATGTAAACTTTTCTTTATATAACTTACCTAATACTAAAATTAAGTGCATGTTTATACTTTGCATAAAATGAATGATTTTTTTTGTGGGTTATTGTGTCAATAAATAAATGTTATTTACAGAGGAGATGTTTGTTTTCAAGAAAGATAGCGCTTGCGCCTCCCGTGGTCTGCCAACGATCAAGAAGGACTCTTTTCTGCTTATGAAAAAGATTGTCATTTAAAGTGCAATGAAATTTGGGAATTTTTCATGTGTATTCTAGTAACATTTACTTTAAAGTATTAAGTTGACCACTAATATAAAATAAATATTGGAGTTTAAGGTACAAAATATTATAATTTTATTGTTTCCCTGAGGGTACAACGGATTATTGGAACTTTATTTGGGGTCTACCATTTTGTTGTGGAACGAACACTGACTGAGTGACGACCCTAGATTAAGATGATTGGTGGGTTTTGGAAGGGGTTAGACACATGAAGCCTAAACAGGAAGACCCAAAGGAAATGGTGGGGGGCTGCTGCGTGTGTTCGGACGAGAATGGCTGGACGGAGAACCCTCTCGTGTACTGCGATGGCCAAGGCTGCACCGTCGCCGTTCACCAAGGTAATAACAAGCCCTTATATTTAAGATTAAAGCAATCTCATTGTAGCCAGGGTGGTAAGTGTAGTTTTCTTTCGCTGTGCTAACAGGTTGACCCGAACTGGTGGTAACTGCAGACACCTTATGGGCGCAAGCTCACATGACAAAGATGTCAGTACTCTGTTGTCGTGGGAGCATTAGTTAAAAAAGTAAAGCTTATCATAGCAAAGAACCCCCATTACCTCTGTATGACGTAGAAGTAAAGAACACCAGTGGCAGTGGGCCACAAATGGTTCTGAGTTTCTGCCTGTACATTGTCATAGGTGTCATTTTATGTTTGGGGTAGTGAATGCATACAAAGCCTAATTCAAATTCTGTTAGTTTGTTCGTACAATCTATCCTAAAAATTAACAGTGAACACTTAGCAGAAGCCACAACGCAATTTCAGCAATAAAATTTTCTTATCTACTGCTTTTTTTTGTTTTTTATGTTTGAGTTTGATAAGTGTTTTGTACTGGAAATCATTTGTTTTCTAGTTGTGATACCCTTTATCCCAAGGGTGGTGGTGATGAAAATAAGTGATTTGAGGAATGAATATGAAAATGGAATTAATGGTATGAAAATAAAATCAGAAGAGTACAGCTTCGTTGCTGATGTGATAAGTTTTGTGGCATTGATGATTGGATGTTTTAGGCATTAACCTCCTCAGATCCAATTCTGCCTAACCTAGGCCTTAGCAATCAAACGAGAGATATTACATTATATGTGTTTGGAAGCCTAACTGGGGGGGAGGAGGTGCTTCATCCCCCAGACACCCCTTAATGATTAAATTTATACTTGAGAAAGGTAAATTAGCTTCCTTAGCCTCATAAAATCCCGTCACTGTTTGGAGAGGGTTCCAGTAGTATGAACAGCTTCTTGGCCATGACTGCACTGATTTCAAATCTTCACGGTATCCTGGCTTGAGAGTTGTAGTGCTGTGATTGGTTGTGTATCCAAAAATCGAGTGCTGGTTGGTTCTGTCAAGATCTGCAGACGACTGCTAGAGGGACAGTTAAAGGAGGCGTGGTACAGCAGGATGAGCTAAACACTGTAAATTTGCACATTAAATAAGTCTATTATTATTCATTTGTTACAAGTGGTATAGAAGAAAAGAGTTTCCAAATGTTGCGATGTCCTTGAAATCCAGATGTGGCCTCTAAATGTTACCGGTATCTAGATTATCGACTGAACTAGTGCAAAATCACAGCAGAGATAAATTTGTCACTACATAGGTGGAGTTGGAGAAGCAAAAGTAGTCTAGAGCAGAATATAAAAGAACATTCTTCATTTATCTTCGACATTTAATGCTGTTAACAGGTTGGCAACTTTAACTGGAAATTGCTACGTGTTGTGTGGTAGTGGCACAACCCCCCACTTTTTTTTTTTTTTTTTTTAATTCCAGTTTTTGCTGTGGGAGGGGGGGAAAATAGCAAAATAGGGCATTTCCTTTTTAAAATTAATGTAAAAAATATATGAAGTACTTCATAAGCTTCATTTGAACGAAAGTCAGAACAAAATGGTGAAACTGCAGGAAAGCTTTCATGCATAGAATGTACAATTATATTTTTTTGTCAGTAAGTTATAATGTAATTACTATTGTGATAACAGTAAATATTAAAAAGCTGTTAAGGCAATTGTAAATATTAAAAAGCTGTTAAGGCAATTTGTTTGTGGCCACCCCTTTCAGGATTAAGGCGACTACCGTATAGATAGAAATTCATTATTTTGAAGATATCAGCTACATAACCTCATCAGTTTTACTTGCAAACCATGGTGAGTGGCCACCTGCCATGTTGGACATTCAGGTTGCTTTCAGTCTGTCACTAATTGTTTATCCCTACTCTTAATATGATTTAACCAAACCTAAGTACTGTACCTGGATTTTTTTTTTTTTTTTTCCAACTCTGGGCATAGGCTTCACAGCCTACTGTCAAGGCCCAGCAGTCCTCCTACATACCATACACCTCTACATGTCACCACTTCGGCACTAACACCCACCTTCCATATTGAGTACATGCTAGGGCTGTCTCACACAGGTCTGGTGTATTGGTATCAGCAGGGATATTTTTACGACATGTCGGCGGGTCTTCTGGAAGATCAGTAATGCCTGATTTAATGAAATTCAAATCCTTAAACTGTTCCCTGCCCCAGCCAGATTTGAACCTGGGTCCGTTAGACTACAGGCCACCTCTCTACCGATTGAGCCACCGCCTGTCCCAGTGATATGGGGTCGATTGAGTTTCAGGTTCGAATTGAGTCAGGGAAATGATGATGGTGATATGTAGTTTTGTTTCTTCCTTTGACATAAGTTTAAGTATGAACAGTTCAGTAGGTGTACCAGTATACACTGTAGCTAATTAATGTTACTGAAGTCATAAAATTGGCTGAATTTTGCTTTAATTGTCTTTGTCACTGTGGGTACGTGGTCTTGTAGCATATTTTTTTGCTAGAAGAACTGTAGCACTTTTAATTTGATTTTTTAATGTTCAGCTGATTTCCAGCAAAGTGCAGTATTACTAATATGGGTATTTAATATATGATTGCTTTGTTGCTTACCATCTCTCTCATTGTCTCAGCATTTTTATAAGTTGCCATTTGGGTGATCTCAAATATATTGAGACTGTTAACTTGTAGCTCATCTAATGAAAACTGCATGCTTTAAAACAATGCTTTAATCTATTGTTTGACCTTTTTCCAGCTTGCTATGGTATAGTGACCGTTCCTACCGGAGCCTGGTTTTGTCGTAAATGTGAGAGTCAAGAACGGGCTGCCAGAGTTGTAAGTATTGTACTATACTTCTTCCTTTCCCTTACTTTCTCAGTAGTATTGCAATCCCATAGTATACAGTATTGTAATGGAACTAATATTTCATTGCTGCTTAACATTGTAGTGTGTTCTTATAGTTCATAGGCTGTGTGGCTGGCATTGAGAACATCCATCTTGTATAAATGGGTATACTTAGGGGTGGGGAGGGTAGTGTGATGTTTGTCCCACAGATTGAAGTGTGAAGGTGGCGCACGTTGGGTGTCGAACCCTGCAGTTGAGTGAATCGAGCAGGTGGTGTGCGAAGTGCTCCTAGCCGGGCCTCGCTGCCAGCAGGTTGAGATTTTCAGAAGTGCTCAATGCTTTCTTGAAAATTTCATTTAGTTAAATCTTTTAGGTACAGTATTGAAACTTTAAATATTTTCAGTACAGTATATTGCACATTATATTTATGCTTTGTCACAGTTTACTTTTGCATTATTTGATGAGAGATAATAAGCTGAATTACAGAAGCTATACTGTACTGTGTAAGTACATGATGATCCCTGTGAATATGGCAAGGCTTTTACCTGTCAGTCATTAATACTTTCGAAGAGCATTACCAGTAATGCAGTCAGGACTATATTCTGACAACCACCAGAAAAATTTTATTCAACTGAGGGATGTTCCTGGCAGACAGAGAATTAAATCAACACTTTACTGCACAGTCCAGTATAGCAGTATCACTGATATGCTGTAATATCAAGCAGCTGCTCAGTATTGTCCCATAAGTGGAAATTAATCCCTCTCTTTATATGGTCAGTTCCTGATCAGTTGCAGAACATAACTCCTACATTACTGATGTCCTCTAAATAACTATTAGAGTCTGTGACAGTTATTTCTAGCAAATCTGGTATTTTTGGTAAGAGTGAGGAACAACAGTAAATCAGTGAAAACTTGCAGAGTTGCTGTAATACATTACTGACTTGTGCATTAATGAGCAGTACATTGCTATATACTTTAGTACTTTATTTTTTTGCATTCAAGACTACACAGTAGGTTATATAGCTAATTTATATATTAACTGCAAGGGAATAATTCTGCTGTATATGTTTCAGACTGGTTAATGATTCCTCAGAGGTTTGTTGTTTGCAAGCAGTATAGTTATTTTTTTCAAGTACTGATATTCAGTGGTTTGTCATTTGAATTCTTTGCTTTATTTTCAGTGCACAGTAGCATGATAATTGTATTAATAAATAATTATGTCTGTACCTCATTTATTTAAAGATGATAATGCACACAGAACTACAATGCCAGCCACCAAGTCTGTGGTGAACATTCTTTCTCTCTGTAGTTGTTCACTGGTATATTGTGTACTGTATTGCCATATACCCTATCCCCCTCCCCCTGGCACCCCACACCCACTGACACCTACCCTGTGGCCGCTCACCCAGCACTCAGGCGGGAGGCGCATTTTTTCACAGAGGTGTGAACTGTGCCCGAGTAAAGATGGGGCCCTCAAGCGCACCGACTCAGGAGGTTGGGCACACGTGGTGTGTGCGCTTTACATCCCCGAGGTGCGCTTTGGCAACGTCACAACCATGGAACCCATCATGCTGCAGCTTATACCACAGGACCGCTTCAACAAGGTACTGTACTACCTACCATTTAGCAAGATTTTGTGTACAGTCTCATCCTCTACATGGTTTATCATTTATCTACACAATCTGATTTCTCATGAATTCATCAGGGTAGGTTTCTAAAAACTATGTTGTTTTCTCGGTCTTCTGTGTGTCCTGTTGCATCTTAACACTTGATTCTGATCTGTCCCACAATGCTTGCTGTATAACTTTCCCTGATTGTAAATCCAGTGTGGAGGGGGCACATCCTCATTGGATTTACAGGATAACATAGATTTACTATATTTTCTGATGATGATGTTTGTCCAGCAGAGATTAAGATAATTTTGTGAAAATTGGATAGCTATTACTGTATATACTTTCTATTTTTCTATATGTGTGTGTGTGTTTGTGTGTATCACCAATTTCCACTCAGTTAATGCTGGCATGCCATAGGGATCAATTCTGCCTCCAACCCTATTCCTAATTCTTATTAATGATCTCTTATCTGTCTCCGTAATATCATCCATTCATATGCGGATGACTCAACACTCCACAGTTCATTCATACTTAAACATCCATTTTCAAAGATTAATATCTAACTCACGACTCAGTACAGCCATGTCCATAAATCAAGACTTATCTAAGATCACTGAATGGGGACAAAATAACCTTGTCTCATTTTATGCTTGTAAAACCAATTATATACAATGTAGTAATAGACAGATATTGCCAGATTCCTATATTACCTTCAGTGCTGCTAATATTCCTATCTCTAAAAGCATTGAAATTCTTGGTGTTTCACTCACCAGTGCCCTCAGTGGACCTCTCTTGTCAGATCACTTACTAAAATTGCCTCAGAGAAACTTGGATTACAGTATTTTACAAAGTCTGTAACCTTTTCACTGATGAGCAGTTAGCTATAACTTAAAAGTCATGTGCGCTCTCAGCTGGAATGTTGTTCACCCTTGTGGAATGGATGTGGAGAGGCTGCACTAAAACAACTAGACATAATTCAGAACAAAGCTGTTAGAATTATTAATAACCCTGCTGTTACAAATAAACTACTGTACCTCCTGGGCAAGTAAGAAGGAATGTTGCCTTCCCTGCATTATTTTACAGATACACTATGGCAAATGCTCAGACAGAAGTTGCATCCATTGTGCCACCTCTCCATGCCTTCTGCCGTGATATATGGTCATCTGGTAGCACTCATGATTGGAATGTCACACAGCCAAATTGCAGAGCTTCTGATTATCAGAATTCTCTTATTCCCCAAATTGCATTTCTTTGGAACTCACTTCCCTGGAGTTGTTTCCCCTCAAACATCAGCCTACATCTGTTCATATCTAACTTGCAGATTTTTTAATTAATGGAGGACACGAGTAATTTGGTGTATGGATGATTTTTTTTTTTATTCATTTGTTTTTCCTTCCTCTGTTCTGTTATTGAAAAAAATATATACATAGTATATCACTGGTAGGTGGGAGCACTTACCATCCACTCACACGATGTAGTGCTGTTCTCGGGTGGCTGCCCTTTCCTCTGCTCCTTCCTTTTTTCCTTCCTTCCTCTTCTGTCTTTCTTTACTTCATTCTTTCCTCATCCATCTGCCTACGGGTGACTTTACACTCCCTCTTCTGTCTTTCTTTCCTTCATTCTTTCCTCTTCCTTCTGCCTGTGGGTGATTCTACACTGAGTGACAACTCAAATGATTTCCTGTACACCAGGAAACCATTCACTATGCTGGGTGGTAACCAGATAACCAAATTATGGCATCTGGTGGTTTAGTGGGTAAGTACGGCGCTCCAATCTGATTGAGCCAGTGAAGGTTTATATCCAAAGGGTGGTTGGGGTTTGTTGCTCACATAATGCCACTCAGGGATGAGTGAGGCTGGTCACTCTGATCTTAAATGTCAGGACCAACTTCCTTATCCCCTGGCTCCTATGCTCCTCATGGGGCAATGTAGGATTGGATGGTGGATGGATGGATAGATACCAGTATAGGAATTGAGCTAAGCTCACATTGTCCTGTCTCCATATCTACTTTTATCCAGTCTAGTTTTAAACACATGGATGCTTTTTGCATTCACCACCTCCTTTTCTAAATTGCTTCAAGTACTTATACTTCTGTTTGGGAAACTGAACCCTGAACCTTTTAAGATCATTAAGGCATCTGCTCTTCCTCAATTTAAATTCATGACCCCTTGTTCTTCCATCATCCAGTACAAAAAGATTCTCTCTGTCCACCTTTCCTGGACCTCGTACATTTCTAAACATCATAATCAAATCTGCTCTTTCCCTTCTCTCACGCAGTATTGATAAATTCAGTTTTTCCAGTCTCTTCTTATAGGTCAGTTCCCTTAAGCATGCAATCATCCTCATAGCCATCTGTTGTACCTTCTCCAGTTTATCAATATGCTTTTTCAGATGAGATGACCATATCATAGCTGCATATTCTAGTCTTCTATAATGGACACTATCAACTCCCCCAGCATTTCCTTGTCCATATAAAAAGCCACTCTCATGTTGGTCAGTAACTCATATGTGCCTCCAGTGATCCTGTTGATATGCTTTTCTGATGACAGGTCATCTTGTATAATCACTCCCAGGTCCTCCTCTCCTTTTGCTAATTATCTCACTTCCCATTTTATATATCCAATTTGGTCTTTTTTTTTCACTTACTCCCATTTGTAACACATGACACTTCTTGGCATTGAACTCCTTTTTTCAAAGCCTGGCTGCAATTGTTGAGTTTGTTCAAGTTCTCTTGCAGCTCATTACAACTCTTAATATATTTAATATGTTTTGTGATTTTAGCATCATCTGGAAACATGCTCATGTAACTATTCAAACCTTCTGGCAAATCATTTATATATTTCAGAATTGTTATTGGAGCCAAGACAGAGCCCTTAGGCACTCCACTAGCCACATCTTTCCATTATGAACCCTTGTCTCGGATGACTGTTCTGATCTGCCTTCCTACCAGATAATCTTCTATCCACTTTAATAGTTTACCACACTCTCCTCCAAAGGTCTTCAACTTCAACAGCAATCTCTTATAGGGCACCCTTTCAAATGCTTTCCTGAGGTCTAGGTAGACACAGTCTTCCCATCCTTCTCTCTCTTGTATGACATCTATTACCATACTATAGAAACTTAGTAGATTGGTAACACAAGAACTTCCTTCCCTGAAACTGAATTATGTTGGTGTTATCACTTCATTTTCTTCTGAATACCTAATCCATCTTTTTCTGATAATTTTCTCAAATTTTACAAATAGGACCAATAAGTGATACAAGCCCATAGTTGAGTTGATCATTCCTATCTCCTCCCTTGAAGATTGGCACAATATTTGCTCTTTCCCAGTCTCTAGGTACCTGTCCATTTTCCTGAGAGCCCTTTGTGATGACAGAAACCTAACCATGCCTGTGTGTGTGTGTGTATTTGTTTGTTGTGTTGTGTAGGGTAGTGTAGTGTATAGGAAACTGGAAGTTGAGACAAAGAAATAGAGTGATCCCATGATTATAAGCAAACATGTTGCATGATAATGAAATTGTGTAGTGACAAAAATACAAAACCTATGAAATTTATCCTAATTGGAGCCAGGCATCTGAAGTGCAAGCCCAAATTTTCCCATTTACATCAATTTAGACTGTTTAAATGCATACATACTGTTATTGTAACTATTGGAAACCTATGGGCATGGTTAGGTTAATTGAAAGTGATGAAAAGGGCACAGTAAGGAAGAAACACATACCACATAGAGACCTGAGATGGACTTGAGGTAAGGGGCTCTGAGGTTAGGAGATGGAGGGTTCATGGTCTCTCCCTCCTAAGATTAACTTCTCGAGTAGGGCCTCTTCTTTGAATCCCTCAGAGCCATCTGAAACCATACACACTGCACCATCATCATTGCCAGAAGCCAGCTCAGGTGTGTGATAACGTTGTCTTTGGGCTGGAAAATATGTGATAACGGCAGGAGTGCAGATTTTCATCATGCATTGATAATGAAAACCACTATACAGTAACTAAGTGCACGATAGCCAAGGAAGCATTGTATTTAAGAATAAATCAAAGGCTGAATGCCAGAAAATATTCCGTCAGAAAAATTAAACAAAGGGAAACTCTTTTAGAGTCCGCATTTTTTAATCCCATGAAGCACAGCATCTGAAAGAAAGAAGATTTCAAGCAAGAGGAGAGACTAACTGATGAAGATTGTTAAAGAGCTGAGTAGCTGTTTGAGAACAACCATCAGTTTTTACAGTAAAGAATTGGACAGAAAAGTGTTGAGAGGGTGTCAATAGACTGGTGCTGTGTGCCTTCTTTAATAGAGTATACAGGCAGAAAGTGCAGATGAACAGTGTAAGAGTATGATCATCATCATTCATCATCCGGACCTCCTTTCCACCCTAGGGCGGGGTGAGGAGTAGCAGTGTCCAGACATCTCAAATTTGCCCAGTCTAATGGGCCACACTTCCATTCACTCACCATTCAAGCCCCTGGAATCCTCGCTCTATCGGATATGCCAAAAACATTCACCATAATTTGAAGCTTCACATAAACGTATCCGATAGAGTCAATCCAGACACTGCCAAAACCATGATCATGCACTTCTCCTCACAACATTCATCCAGCCAGTTCGATCTCTTGTCAGTTCCCGAGCTTCACCGACTTCCAAACTTCTCTTCCCCACACACTCATCCACCATATCTCTCCACCTTCTCCTTTGCCTACCTCCCCTCCTCCCTCCTTCAAATTCGCTCAGGTGTATCTTTTTCACCATTCTATTGTTATCCATTCTCTCCACATGATCATACCATCCCAGTACACTTTCTCCAATTCTAGTGTCCACAGACTTCCCCACTCCACATCTTTCACGAATCACATTATTTCGTATCCTGTCCACCCTCTGTACTCCACACACATTCCTCAGCAGTCCCATCTCCACTGCTCTTACTCTTGACTTTTCATTTTCATGCCACACCATAGTCTCACATCCATATGTTAAAGTTGGCACTAACACTCCTTCATGTAAGCCTTGTGCAGCTGCAACACTCAAGCCTCTGTTTCTTATCAAGGCCTTCATTTCACCAGCTATTTTTCTTCCTTGTGTCACTCTACTTTCCACTTCTTTTGCACATTTTTTCTCTTTTTCTATCACTATACCCAGGTATTTGAACTTTCTCACCAATTCCAGTATCTCTCCATTCACTGTAACATCGCACTGGGAGTCACCATCTCTCTCAGTAATCATCACTTTACTCTTTTCTACATTTGCTGTCAAGGCACGATGCTCTCAGACATCATCAAAGCTCTGCACTAGCCTACCAAGTTCTTGTCTGGTATTTGCAAGTAGTACTGAATCATCAGCATGCAACAAATTTGAGATAGTCCATCCATCACCATTCATTACCAACACCATCCCCCTCTCCATCAGTCGTGTTTTTACTTCTCTCATCACCCCATCCATATAGATATTGAACAATTATGGGGACATCACACAACCTTGTCGCACGCCCACACCGATCATGAGCCGTTCACCTAGATGTCCATTAACCCTTACTTATGCTTCACTACCATCATAAAAACTCCCGACAGCACATAGCAGCTTACCGTCTACACCGTATATGCACAAAACTTTCCATAATCCTTCTCTGTCCACTTTGTCGTATGCTTTTTCCAGATCCACAAATCCCATAAACACTTTATGGCCCTTCTCACAAGCCTTCTCTGCTATCTGTCTCACTGCAAATATTTGATCCACACATCCTCTGCGACTTCTAAAGCCACTCTGTTCATCACTCACTAGGACTTCTGATATCTCTCTTACTTTCTCTGTAATAATTCTTCCGTATTCCTTCCCTACGACACTCAATAAACTTATGCCACAATAATTCTTGCACTCTTTTTGCTCACCTTTAAATTTGTACAAGGGTACAATCACAGCCTCTCTCCACTCTGCTGGCACAGTTTCACTCATCGATGTCTTCTTTCATATCTCCAACAAGCACTTCATTCCACTCTCTCCAGTATACTTAATCATCTCTGCATACACCTTATCAACCTCAGCGGCTTTGCCATTTTTCAGCCGCTTCAGAGCATTCTTCACCTGAGCAAGTGTCACGTCTCCTGGCACTGCATTCCTTCTCTGCACACCCCCAAAACCAGTCGTGTTTACAGACGCTCTGCTCTCTCTATTCCCATTCATCAGGGTTTCAAAATATTCTTTCCATCTGGTCCTTACTTCATCCCCCTGGGTTAATAATCTACCACCTACATCCTTCACACCATCACATTTCTTCCCGATTTCACTTCTACATTTACGCACCTCATTCCAGAATAACTTCCTGTTTTGAGTAGTTTGCATTCATTTTTCTTCCTAGATCATCATTTACCTCCTCCTTTTTCCTTTTCACTAGTCTCTTATGTGCTTCTTGCTTTCAGTGTATTCAGTTCTTATTTCAACTGAACCCCTCCCCTGTAACCACTTTAGCCATTCTTCCTCCTTTCCTCCACTGCTCTCTTAACCTTATCATCCCACCATGCCATACCTTTCTTCTTTGTCGTGTAAGAGTAAAGAAAGAATAATTCACCATTATGGAGAAAGAGCAAAACTGAGAAAAGACAGTGGCAGGAGGGGAGGTGATGGAGGTGATGAGAGGAATTCACCCCCCCCCCCCCATACTATAGCTGTTGCTCTGTAGTGATCTGCCATATTTACAAGAACTGTACTCATTACTGGATTAAGGCCCACTTTGCAAGTCAGCAGCAATGCAAGGTTAAAGAAATTAAATTCAAGTTTTGGTGAACTTGCAGTTCAACTGGATATACTGTATAACACAGTGCACTCCTTCCCCTGCTATGCACTGGCTTCTGAGAGATTTAATTGTGGCATGGCTTTCAGGAACATTATTTTGTGTTGTCAACTGATTTTTTTTTTTCAGTCGTGCTACATTTGCGAAGAAAGTGGCAAGGAAAGTCGAGCCATTATTGGTGCATGCATGCAGTGCAACAAGTCAGGATGTAAACAACACTTCCATGTCACTTGTGCTCAGAGTATGGGGCTGCTTTGTGAGGAGGCTGGCAATTATCTGGATAATGTAAAATATTGTGGGTATTGCCAGTATCATTTCTCAAAGTTGGTAAGTATTTACTCTTTTGTATTTGTTTACTTGCAAGCATGTACAGTTGACTGTCAGATATCAGGCTTTTAAGAATCTAGAATTTTGACAAATGGAGACTAGAATTTCCCACTGATATTCCAATTCAAACTGTGTGCCAATATTTTACCTCTTAACAGCTGATGTATGTTAGCGGCAGGTTACGAGTCATCTGTGTCACAGGGGGCTGACATGTCATTGTTTACCTCCTTGTGCTTGGCTTCACATACACTTCTGTGACTTTCACTTTAATTATAATCTACCATTGCAGTGGCCATCACCAAAAAAACATTGTGAAAATTCATTGTCACTAAGAGTAGAAAGCATACTACTTTAACGATTTTGCTAATGCCTAAATCATATGAAAATCAGATCAGTTTGTTGTTGTGCAAACTGTATGAACAAAGCATTTGGAATTATAGAGATTGACTTGCATAAAGAAGCAGCCTAAGTTTGTGCTGGCAGTATTACTGGAAGGATTTGCATCAGGTTTTTACAAACTGCATTGATTCAGATTAAGTGAAGTGAGTGATGAATGTAGGGTCTATGTGTGTATGGCCAGAAGCAAGAGCAGTGGTAACTGTTTATGCTGGCAGGCTTATCCAGTCAGGCAGATTCACTGACAAATTTATGATCAGTTTCCCCTCATAATTGCAGTCTGTTTATGCAGAAGAATAAGTGGCAGCATGGGAAAAATCTGTTTTCTCCATTCCTTGTCATTGCTTAAATGTATGATAACAAATGAAGTCAAAAAATAAGTTTGTGAATCCGGGCCCAAGCGCACACACACACAGTGTAAACGTATTGCTGCCTCAGCTGATTATGTGATGACAGTGGAGTTAATTAGAAATTCCGACATTCTACTTATTAACTTTTATCGTTAAATACTGGACTGTATTTGTTAAATAATTCTGGCATTTGGTAAATAATTCCAGCATTCACTCATCCATAACCCAAACTGTTGTTTTTAGTATTTAGAGCTATGCTGCATTTTTTTTATGCTCTAAACAGCGACTCATGGCTACCAAACTTCGCAATGAAAGTAGTATTAAAAGAAAGTTAAGAATTACTTTAAAGAAAGCAATTTGTGAAGGTAATTCACCACTATAAGGCTTGTTCATTGTAAAAATTGTTGGAATCATTGAAAAGTGTTGCACCTTTATATCTTATTTCACCATTCAGAAATCCAGAATACTTTTGAATCTAGAAGTACCTTTTTCCCAAGTATGCCAGTTTTTTGACAGTTGACTGCATTTTTGTGGATGAATGTAATTATCCTGGAAATGCTTTCTTGTTAGGACATAATATGGAAGTGGCAAAAGTGGAAGAGAAAACTGCTGAAGAAAATATGACAGCCGTAATGAAGTAGACACTAGGTTTGAACGATGGCAGTGAACACTGGGGGAATTTGAATATCTAGGAAGTTTCTTTAAATGGATGATGGAGATGGGGAAGTGCTTCACCTTGGTAGAAACATGATTATAAGGTGGAGCCAGGATTCATCGTCCTCATTGGTGTGTGAATGAGTGTCAGGCCTATCCACTGGGCATGCTGTTGCTAGTTCTTACTCTTTGGTGCTATGAGGATCAGGAGTTACATTTTTTTAGCAGTAAAGATACAGTAGTTGCTTGAGGAGTGCAAGTTGAATTACATGGAGAGGAAGGGAATGATGGTGGGGAGTGAAGACTCAAGAGAGATATAGATTCAGACAGAGAAATGGTGAAGAATGAGGTATTAGAAAACAAGACACTGGTAAATTAGAGGAAGACGTGACAGATAGAATGCCGTAAGGGTGATGCACAGGAGCAGGTGGTCCTGACTGAGAATAAAGAAAAGATAATGTAGATAGGCCTTAATCACATGCTTCTTGTTCAACACCTCACACTTAAGAGTTATTAGAAGTGTGTCATGGTGACTCATAGCTACATACAGGATGCATTAAGAGTGAAAGTAGACAGAGAGGACAGAGGTGAAGTTTTTTATATTCAGAACTTTAAAGATGAGCAGGAAAGGGTGGAAGGTAGTTAAGGGAACAGGTTAGAATGACAGGCAAAAGTAGTGATAAGTGTGCATGCATAGTATTCTCAATAAAATAATTTTTATATACTAAAATAATTTTTACATACAATACTGCTTAATGTAGTCTTCATTTCAAGATAGCATTAAGAATAAGTGTATTGATATGTGCAATCAGGGTTGGTGATTTTTTTTATTAAAAAAAATATATATATATATATATATATATTTATTTATTTATTGGAATTTTTTTGTTTATTTGATTATTCTGCTTATTATATAGCTAATATTTCAAAAGTAGTATACTGAATACTGTTAACTTCATGTCCTGTCTATCCACTGATGGTTCAGGCTGAAAGCTACTGCCCAGAATCCAGATACATACCTGTTCAAGTCGTCTGTACACTACTTGTTAAGGCAGAGTTGCCAGTGGTAATCAAGACAGCATATTCCAAAGCTGATTGTATTACCACACAGAAAAATCTTAAGCTGATATTATTATGATATGGCCTTAAGTGACCAAGCATATCCTACCTAATCTTATGGCTTTGGTTTTTGATTTATGGCTCACTATTTCAAATGTGCAAATGATTTGCAATACTTAGTTAAATGTAAAAATATTTTTTCTGTCATACATTGTAGCAAATTCTAATGGCACCATTTTCCAAAATCTGCTAACTTAATGCTTTTGTATGTGAATAAATGAATGCCAACACAAAGTTATACACAACTTTTATAAACCTTCAGATTTTACTTTTTTTAACTTTTAGATTTTTTTTTTTTTTAATAAGCAAAATATCAGTGATATAATCACATGATTAAATCAGTTTGATTTAATCAGTGCCAACCCTGTGTGCAATACAGTAGTATGAGTTATAATGCTGAAAATTTTCACACCTTATGACTGCTGATTAATGAAATGTAATGACATTGTTTTTACACACACCTTAAGTAAAATACATTTTTTATTAGGGCATGCTTTGCAAGGAACTTCCCTATGAATTTTGTTTCCTTAATCCATAATACAGTTTGAGAATTTAACTTACCATATGGCAGATAAGTAGCTGATCATATTCAGTATTCTATAATATGTGCCTACAGTCAGTATTTGTGAATTGTGTATAGGATGGCAATGAAATATGTACCTTTGGGAAAGCATGATGTATTATAGTAACATTTTTCTTTCTCTTGTTTAAATGTATGATAGCTTGCATAGTAATAAAAGATGAAAAGTATAACAGTGTACTGTATATTGAATCTCAGGCATTTGTCATTCTGTTGTGTTTGGGTTTTATGACTAGTACCTTGACAGAACTTTGAGTGATCAAGTAGTTGAGAGGATTACTTGATTGGCTCATGTTTTATTACATTAAGACCCAAGTTCTATCTGCAAAAGAAAGAAAACTTTGTGACTTACAACAGCGACATTCCTTGTGGTGTGTGAGCTTTGTCTCTCCCCTTCCGACACACATATACACACACTTTCTTAATGAATCACACTGTTTCAGTGTATGTATGAGTAAATAGGTGTAGTTAGTAGCTTTGATAGTTTGTTGGTTTAGCCAAGTGGATTTTAATTATCAAAGCATCTCAGTTTCCAATTTTTCAGAGAAAAGGAAGCCACGTCAAGACAATCCCTCCATATCGTCCCGTCCCTCTGGAAGCTGGAGCTTCTGATGAGGATAAAGCCTCTGGTTCATTAGATTCCAGAGACCCTAAGTTAAAGAAGAGAACAGGGCGGCCACCAGGAGTGAAACCTTCATCAAGCCGGGAGGGAAAAATTGGTGACATGATGGGTCCTGGTAGCAGCAGTGGTAGTAGTGGTGGTAGTAGTAGTGCAAGTGGGACACTGGAACGTCATGAAAGAGTTCCTACGAATGAAGACAATACTAGCTCAACACCTGGGAGCTCTGGATTAACCCTTGCAGGCAGTGTTGCTTCTTCCGTACCTCCCAACAAAACGGACAGAACCAATAAAGTGTCTGAAGCGAATGTTGGAGTGAGTTCCCCTCTTGTGGTGACAGTGACCACGAAACCCATGGCCCCAGTGACAGTCAGTGCATTTGCCTCCAGCTCAACAACAAGTACTCCCCCTCTCTCTGCTGCCTCATCCTCCTCATTGACTTCAAGTTCTTCAACATTTCCCACATCATTATCCCCATCAGTATCAACATCTTACTCACTTGCAACAATATCAACTTCCACTTCATCAACATCAGTGACATCTCTCTCCTCTGCTGTCTCTACCATAGCATCCTCGTTGATAACAGCTATAGCCTCTTCTGTAGTAACCACAGCCCCAGTTATAGCTCGTCCCAAACTTTCTGAGTCCCACCCTCCAACTTCCACACCACAAGAGGCCCCTAGCCAGATATCCTTGCCTCATAACCACCTGAGCAGTCCAGCAAACACCCCACTTTCAACCGATACAGACAAGGACAGTAAGGATAAGCAACAGGACCGTAACAGAAAACTCCGTCGCAATGGCCCTCGAACTCCAAGTGGAAATAGTAACTTTGGTGATACAGAGTCAATCGTTTCCAATGATGAGGCCCAGTCTAGTGATTTGGTGTTGAATATATGTGAAGAAAAAAACCTGAGTGCTGAAAAAGAATCAAATAAAGTGCCAAGTAAACCTCTGGACTCTTCTGATGATGGTGGGAGTTTAAATGTGCAGTTCACCCCAAATATAAGTAATAAAAGTACCCCTGATCCATTCACACCAACATCAGCTGACTTTGCTACAAGTGAGCCAGCAAAAAGAGGGAGGTAAGCAGCCACCGGTACCATTTTTTATTTAGGTTGATTATACTGATTGTGGTAGGTGGGGGCGCTTACCATCCACTCACTCGATGTAGTGCTGCTCTTGGGTGTCTGCCCTTTCCTCTCCTCCATCCTTCTTTCCTTCAATCCTCTTCTGTCTTTCTTTCCTTCATTCTTTCCGTGTCCTTCTGCCTATGGGTGACTTTACACTTCCTCTTCTGTCTTTCTTGCCTTCATTCTTTCCTCGTCCTTCTGCCTGTGGGTGACTCCACACTGAGTGACAAGCCAAATGGTTTCCTGTACACCAGGAAACCATTTACTATGCTGGGTGGTAACCATATAACCAAATTTTGGCGCCTGGTGGTTTAGTGGGTAATTACAGCGCTCCAATCGGATTGAGCTAGTGAAAGTTTATATCCAAGGGGTGGTTGGGGTTTATTGCTCATGTAATGCCATTCAGGGATGAGTGAGGCTGGTCACTCTCATCTTATTCAGGACCAACTTGCCTAGCCCCGGTCTCCTACACTCCTCTGTAGGGCGACATAAGATTGGATAATGAATGAATTAAACTGTATACTGTACTATTCTTTACTGATTATTATTTACTACACTGTAGGTTGTTATTTACTGAGCATGTTATTACTTACTGCTTTGTAGATTATGATATTCATTACCCTAGTTCATGATAAAAACTTATTATTGTTTTTGGTAATACAGGTATATTATGCCAAAGGAAAAAGTTATAGTAAACCCTAAATATATTGAACTGATCAGGGGGATATGCTGACAGTATTGCCGATGTTCGTTGAAGGGACAGTGACCCCCAGGTTCAATTTGTATATCATCATCATCATCTAATCCTGTGTTGCCCCATGAGGAGCATAGGAGCCCGAGGCTAGGCAAGTTGGTCCTGACTATTAAGATGAGAGTGACAAGCCTCACTCATCTCTGAGTGTTATTATGTGAGCAGTAAAACCCCACCCACCCCTTGGATACAAACCTGCAAAAGCTCAATCCAATTGGAGCACCTGAATTACCCACTGAACCACCAGGTGCCACAATTTGGTTATATAGTTGCCACCCACAGACACACACATAGAGACACAGACACACCCACACACAAACACAGACACAAACACACACACACACACACACACACAGAGGAGGCCAGAGGAGCCGGGAAGGAGTGTGGGCACGGGTGTGGTGGGGCTGCCTAAGCGACTCTCCCTCCCGATGCAGGAATCTGGCTTGGACCAGGAGTCGCAATGAGGGATGAGGAGAGTGAGCACACGTGCCCTTGCCCCCGGCCTCGGACCCTCCGGTGCACGGAACTGCCTTCGGAGGAGGCCCGAGGAGCTGGGGAGAAGTGTGGGCACGGGTGCAAGCATGTTGCAGCCTTCATAAACGAAACGAACCCAGCATAGTAAATGATTTTCTGGTTTCCTCTTCTGTCTTTCTTTCCTTCCATCCTCTTCTGTCTTTCTTTCCTTCCATCCTCTTCTGTCTTTCTTTCCTTCCATCCTCTTCTGTCTTTCTTTCCTTCCATCCTCTTCTGTCTTTCTTTCCTTCATTCTTTCCGCATCCTTCTGCCTATGGGTGACATTACACTCTCCTGTCTTTCTTTCCTTCATTCTTTCCTCTTCCTTCTGCCTGTGGATGACTCTACACTGAGTGACAAGCCAAATGGTTTCCTGTACACCAGGAAACCATTTAGTACGCTGGGTGGTAACCACATGACCAAATTTTGGCACCTGGTGGTTTAGCGGGTAATTACGGTGCTCCAGTTGGATCGAGCCGGTGAAGGTTTATATCCAAGGGGTGGTTGGGGTTTATTGCTCACGTAATGTCACTCAGGGATGAGTGAGGCTGGTCACTCACATCTTAAATGTCAGGACCAACTTGCTTAGCCCCAGGCTTCTACACACCTCATGGGGCAACGTAGGATTGGATGATGATGACAGGAAACCATTTGGCTTTTCACTCAGTGTAGAGTCACCCATAGACAGAAGGAAGAGGAAAGAATGAAGGAAAGAAAGAAAAAAGGAAGGAAAAGAGGAAAGGGCAGACACCCAGGAGCAGCACTGCATTGAGTGAGTGGATGGTGAGTGACCACCACAGTCTGTATATAGAGAGAGAGAGAGAGCGGAGGAGACCGGGGATAGAAAAGTCAGTCCTGACGTTTAAGATGAGAGTGACCAGCCTCACTCATCTCTGAGTGGCATTACACGAGCAATAAACCCCAACCACCCCTTGCATATAGGCCAGAAGGAAAAGATTAATCAGTTCAGTCTGATTGCATACTTTATATATATATATATATATATATATAGGAAGAGGGTCACCAGGCAGAACACAAACATCGTGGCGAAGTTAGGGTCTTTATTTGTTGATGTTTCGGAAAATGCTTATTCCATCTTCAGAGCAAAATCTAAAATCGAGAAATATACACAGTTAAGATTTTTATATCTTGTAAAGATCAAAGCAACACTATAAACATGAAAGTAAGTAAACCAAGTCCAGTAAAATGCCGCGCTCGGAAACCAATAAGTAATTAAATCTAAAATATATATATACAGTAGGTGCGGAAAGTGTTGACGCCATCTTAAAAAAAGAAAATTCTTGGGGTTAGCAAGGAGAAACAAATAAATTAACACTCACCGTTGAATTTAGTATTTACTGGCATTCCCCTTCACCTTTATTATCTTCTTAAGGCATCTGGGGAGACTGATGGCATAGTTTTGCAGAACAGACGGACTAAAGCTGCTCCATTGCTGCAGCCTCAAGTTTAGGCAAAGATGATGTGTCCCTACTACGCAGCTGCCGCTTCATGTGTGCCCATAAATTCTCGATGGGATTGATATCTGGGCTGTTTCCGGGCCAATCTTGAATAAAGGGAACCTCTCAGTCTGTTAGCCACTGTTTCACTGACTTTGCAACATGTGCAGGGGCAGAATCTTGCATAAATACTCTTGCCTTGGTTTTATCAAAAGAGTCACTTAAAACATCACATAATAGCTCCAAATAATTGTTCTGGTTCACTTTTTCATTTGCAGGTGGAATTACCAACCTACCAACACCATAATATGTAAAGCAGCCCCAAGCCATGAGTGAGGCTGGGTATTTAACAAACTTGGAAGTGTACTTAGGATCCAGGGGGTCACTGCCTGGTTTGCGGTACACTCGTGATGAAGGGGTACCAGTGACAGTAAATGTTGACTCATCACTCCAAAGCACAGTTTTCCATTGCTCCTCACTCCAGGCAAGATATTTCTTACAAAAATTTACTCTCTTTTTCTTCTGAAGTGCAGTTAGCAGTGGTTTTTTACGAGCACAAAAACTCCTGTAGCCCAGATCGTCATGCAACAGCTGCTGCACACTTCTGACAGACACATCTGCCAGCAACTGTGGGTTCTTTTCTTTTAAATCCCGTGCTGTTAGCCTTGGATCCTTGCTAACTTGCCTTGAGATCAGCTGACGGGTCCTGAAGGTTGTCTTACGAGGTCTCCCAGGCTTGGGAAGTGGAGTGGGAGGAATGGCCTCCCCACTGTCCTTGAACCGCTTCACCAGTCTCTGCACTGTCCTCAGTCTAACACCATCTGATTTGCAATAAATGGGAGTTTGTGGCCAGCTTTGTATAAAGTAATCACTTCCACACGTTTGTCCTTGCTTGTGGTTACTTTAGGCATGATGAGAATGTGGTAGGTAACCAAATAACTGTGTTATTTGAGTCAAAACATGCCCTCGTGGTGCATCACACACAGAGACAATCCTCCTCCTGTGGCTGCCCAAACATTACTGAGCCTGCTCCTGTGGTGCCAAACCTATCAAGCAGGGTTGCCAGCTCCCGTTGAAAAAGCGTCAGCTCATTTCGCATCACAGGGGAGGGTAGTATTGACCCTACTTCACTTAACGCGAAAAAGAATGACGTCGGCAAAAAAACGTCAATACTTTCCGCGCCTACTGTATATATATATATATATATATATATATATATGTATATATATATATATATATATATATATATATATATAT
>JAGKTI010000340.1:79039-109971 GCA_018397915.1 Birgus latro
ATATATATATATATATATATATATATATACAGTAGGCGCGGAAAGTGTTGACGCCATCTTAAAAAAAGAAAACATTCTTGTGGTTAGCAAGGAGAAACAAATAAATTAACACTCACCATTGAATTTAGTATTTACTGGCATTCCCCTTCACCTTTATTATCTTCTTAAGGCGTCTGGGGAGACTGATGGCGTAGTTTTGCAGAACAGACGGACTAAAACTGCTCCATAGCTGCAGCCTCAAGTTTAGGCAAAGATGATGTGTCCATACTACGCAGCTGCCGCTTCATGTGCGCCCATAAATTCTCAATGGGATTGATATCTGGGCTGTTTCCGGGCCAATCTCGAATAAAGGGAACCTCACAGTCTGTTAGCCACTGTTTCACTGACTTTGCAACATGTGCAGGGGCAGAATCTTGCATAAATACTCTTGCCTTGGTTTTATCAAAAGAGTCACTTAAAACATCACATAAGAGCTCCAAATAATTGTTCTGGTTCACTTTTTCATTTGCAGGTAGAATTACCAACCTACCAACACCATAATATGTAAAGCAGCCCCAAGCCATGAGTGAGGCTGGGTATTTAACAAACTTGGAAGTGTACTTAGGATCCAGGGGGTCACTGCCTGGTTTGCGGTACACTCGTGATGAAGGGGTACCAGTGACAGTAAATGTTGACTCATCACTCCAAAGCACAGTTTTCCATTGCTCCTCACTCCAGGCAAGATATTTCTTACAAAAATTTACTCTCTTTTTCTTCTGAAGTGCAGTTAGCAGTGGTTTTTTACGAGCACAAAAACTCCTGTAGCCCAGATCGTCATGCAACAGCTGCTGCACACTTCTGACAGACACATCTGCCAGCAACTGTGGGTTCTTTTCTTTTAAATCCCGTGCTGTTAGCCTTGGATCCTTGCTAACTTGCCTTGAGATCAGCTGACGGGTCCTGAAGGTTGTCTTACGAGGTCTCCCAGGCTTGGGAAGTGGAGTGGGAGGAATGGCCTCCCCACTGTCCTTGAACCGCTTCACCAGTCTCTGCACTGTCCTCAGTCTAACACCATCTGATTTGCAATAAATGGGAGTT
This sequence comes from Birgus latro, assembly GCA_018397915.1. Classification (NCBI taxonomy): domain Eukaryota; kingdom Metazoa; phylum Arthropoda; class Malacostraca; order Decapoda; family Coenobitidae; genus Birgus; species Birgus latro. Next base: position 80,117 of record JAGKTI010000340.1, read on the forward strand.
TGTGGCCAGCTTTGTATAAAGTAATCACTTCCACACGTTTGTCCTTGCTTGTGGTTACTTTAGGCATGATGAGAATGTGGTAGGCAACCAAATAACTGTTATTTGAGTCAAAACATGCCCTCGTGGTGCATCACACACAGAGACAATCCTCCTCCTGTGGCTGCCCAAACATTACTGAGCCTGCTCCTGTGGTGCCAAACCTATCAAGCGGGGTTGCCAGCTCCCGTTGAAAAAGCGTCAGCTCATTTCGCATCACAGGGGAGGGTAGTATTGACCCTACTTCACTTAACGCAAAAAAGAATGACGTCGGCAAAAAAAGTCAATACTTTCCGCGCCTACTGTATATATATATATATATATGTATATATATATGTATTCATTTATACGTATTACGTATTGTTCATTTTTTAAGGCTCCATCATGCTTGCATGCGTCGGCCTTTGCCACCTAATGACGGCTTTCCATGCCACTCAGTCTCTGGCAGCTTCCCTGTTCAGTCACTTATCCGTGAGGTCACACTCAGAGACCTTGTCCCAGGTCTTTTTAGATCTAGCTTTTGCAGCCCTACCCCTAACATTAACACTTCTCACTTTCTGCACCCCCATCATCTCCACATGCCCAAACCATCTCAGTCTACCTCTCCTTATCAAAACATCAATACACTCCTGTCCCGTCCTACCCTCAACTCTTCCATCGTAAACCTTGCCTCCCTAGGCCCCGCACTCAGGGACGCACTGCTTATCCACCTAATCATTGTCATTTTTGTATGTTTGAGCCTGCAAAAATATACATTTCATACATACATATATATATATATATATATATATATGTGTGTGTGTGTGTGTGTGTGTGTGTGTGATCTATATATATATACAGTATATATATATATATATACATACCTACACACGGGTATGTTTATGTGAAGTTACAGAACGTGTTGAATGTTTTTGGCGTATCCAATAGTGCCAGGATTCTAGTTGCTTGAATGATGAGTGGAAATGTGGCCCATTGGATTGGGCAAATTTGGGTTGTCTGGTCTTTGCAACTTCTGACCCTTCCCTAGGGTGGGAAAGGAGGTCTGGATGATGATGATAATGGATGAGATGTATATATATATATAAATATTTATATACACATACACAGTATATGTATAATGCTAAGGGATCTTTGTATGCAGCATGTGTTAGGAGTGTATTGCTGTATGGTAGTGAAACATGGGCAATAAATGAAGATGATAGTCACAGGCTCAGACATACAGAAATGATAATGATTAGGTGGGTGTGCAGTGTGTCCCTGAATGTGAGGCCTGGGGAGGGGGGGGTGGCTAGTTTTACGATGAAAGAGTTGAGGGGTAGGATGGGACCGGAGTGTATTGGTGCTGTGATAAGGATAGGTAGATTGAGATGGTCTGGGCATGTGGAACGGATAGGGGATGATAATTGGGTGTAGAATGTGACAAGTGTTAATGTTGGGGTTAGAGCTGAAAGAGGTAGACTGAAAATTACCTGGGATGTGGTTATTGAGTGTTACTTCAGGGAAGCTACCAGAGATTGAGCAGCATGGAGAGCCACCATTAGGTGACCAAGGCCGATGCATGCGAGTGTGTTGGAGCCTTCAAAAACGAAGTGAATGCTTCACAATTGATTTAGTCTAAATGGTTGTAACATCATCATGGCATAATCACTATGGTGTGTTAGGAAGAACAGTTAAATGAATTCTTATAATGGCTAGGTGACTCTAAGTCAAATGTAGATATTACAGCATTGAATAAGTGCTAAGATTGAAAGAATGAGGATTCACTGTATATATAAACTGGTAGTTTAAGACTAGCAGCACAGTACATGGTTGAATCTTAATTTGCATTAGAGCCTTCATATATAATGGCCTTATTATATGTTGAGGCATTTTGCAGGTGTAAGTTTCAACACATAGGTTGTATCATTTCAGCCAAATATCCTCAGTCATCACTAATGGCGTTGGTGCCAATACGCTTTTGTTGGGAAATGAGTTAAATCCGGCATCTGCAGTGGCTCAGAAGATGACAGATACTCTTCATGCTGAACTTGAAGCGCATTCCATATACAAAGACGAAGATAAGATTCTTGTTGGACCTGCACTTCCAGGGAAGAAGGAGGTATGTAACATTGTGTTTTCTGCCCCAGTCCGTAAAATAATGATCACCTTTAACTCCATGAATCCATTGACATTGTTTTGATTTATTCTTGTTGCTACAGCAATTTTATTCAGTGTAGAATAGTGCCCCAGTATTGAAAGGTTTAGTGAGGACAAGATCCCTGAGCTTCAACCTCTGAAACATGATTCCTTTATGTCACACCATTGTTTTATGATTGGGATATGCTTCTGAAAACTGATATGATAACAAATTTAATCTTTTAGGAATCGTATAAGAGAGGAAAATGATCGTATAATGAGAAATTGGGCATCACACTGATGTTACAAGTGAATAAACTCACTGAGTAAAAAATTCTAACATTCTAAATTCTTCTTGATCATATTAGCAAATGATCATATTCTGTGTGGTCATATAACAAGGATGTGCTGTATGTGTTTATTGCTTTATGTACAGTACATGATAAAATTACAGTACAGTACAGTGATCCTTCAATTATCCAGAGGTGTTCAGTATTTGGACGCTGGGCCTTCGCTCTATTAATCCATTTTCTGAATTTACTTGCTATTATCCGGATGTAAAAGTGCCCAGGAACTTCAGCTGGCCAGCCGACATGTCCAGACATTCGGTATTGTGGCTGCTGGGCTCGAGCCGTGAGTGGGAAGAAGTCCGTAACCCACAACCAGAGTTAAAATGTCTGTCCGCTCCTGTACTGAATGGTCAAAGTCGTACGCTCGTCCGATCACTCCCAATGAACCTCCAGCACCCGACCAATACGACTGTAACGCACAGTTGGCGTCGGAACGTCCGTATGTATCCCTGCTCAATGTCTAGTACCACCCGGCCACCGGGCTAGCTCTTTCCTCACTGTCAGTGCCTATCTGCCTCTCTGTCGAAAGTCACGTGGCCACATTGCTAAATCTTGCCCAACTGCCACCACCATCGAACAGAGACCACAAGCCATGAGTACATGTTCAGTGACAGCACCTGTCTGCCTCTCTACCAAAGGTCGAAAATCACGCGGTCACCAGGAGGCACACACACCACACAGAGAGAGAGAGAGAGAGAGAGAGAGAGAGAGAGAGAGAGAGAGAGAGAGAGAGAGAGAGAGAGAGAGAGAGAGAGAGAGAGAGAGAGAGAGAGAGAGAGAGAGAGAGAGAGAGAGAGAGAGACCTTCCCACATTGAGTGCAATATCAGTACAGTACAGTAATTTCTGTACCAGTGCATATGATAGTACTACAGTTCTGTACTATACACAGTACAGTACTTTATGTGTGTATGTATAGTACAGTGCTGTACAGTACACTTCCATTCAGTATGGGTATTCATTTCAGTGCCATAGTCACCCACCTTTATCAAGCAGCTGTATTGGAATAGGTTAGGTTTATTAAGGTAAAATACAGTCAACCTATGTAATTTTGCCTGGGAAACATATTGAGCATATTTTCGAGAAAATTCTATGGTTATTTTTGAAAGGATGAGGCGAGCGTCGTCCCTGGCTGAGGGGTGTGGGTGGCCACCATGTGTAACACATACCACAACCCACAAGTACATGTTCGGTGACAGCACCTGTCCGCCTCTCTATCGAATGTCGAAAATTGCGCGGCCATGCAACACACACACACACACACACACACACACACACACACACACACAGATTCCTTCACACTCCATGATTACAGGGTATCAATACAGTAATTTCTGTACCAATGCATATGATAGTACAGTACTACAGTAGTGTACTGTACACAGTACACTACTGTATGTGTGTACAGTACAGTATGTACAGTACAATACTGTACTGTACTATACAATACCTGCAACCCCGCGGTTTAGGGGTTAGGTGCTAGTGTTTGCCACTAGACCACACTGGACAACCTGCTGGAGGTGGCGGGTTATGAAGCCTGGCGGCGGTGCACTGGGTGGTAAGTACCCCAACCGAATGTTTTTCTGCAGGTAGCTTTAGGTTCTTTTGTAGTTTCCTTGGTGCTAAAATTGATTTAGGATAGTCCTATGTGTGTTTTGAGGTCACAATATGGCAGAATGACCTGAAAACAGTACCAAAAATAGGAGAGGTACAGTACATACAGTGGTGTTTAGTTAGGGTGTTCTTTGGTTTTCAGTGGTTTTTCTGCATGGTTTTCTTGACATTGAAAATTATTTAGGATAATCCTATGTATGTTTGATACCAAAATATGCCAGAATGACCCGAAAACAGTGCCAGAAATAGGAGAGGTACTATATGTACAGTGGTGTTTAAGTAGGGTTTTTTTTGTTTTCAGTGGTTTTTCTGCATGGTTTTCTTGGTGCTGAAAATTATTTAGGATATTCCTATGTATGTTTTGATGCCAGAATGACCCAAAAACAGTGCCAAAAATAGGTGAGGTACTGTACATACATTTGCAGGGTGTTTTTTTCTTCATGGTTTTCTTGGTGTTGAAAATTATTTAAGATATTCCTATGTATGTTTTGATGCCAAAATATGCCAGAATGACTTGAAAAAACTACCAAAATAAGGAAGGGTACTGCACAGTGAGCCCTGAAGTTTCGCGTCTAATTGGTACCATGAGGTTGGTGTGAAACCTGAATTTCTCAGACTGAAGAGTATTAATTTTGTGGTTAAAAATCTAATTGGTTCTAGGGGCCCTCCCAAAGTCACTCTTTTTCTCACTTTTGCGACATAATTCTCATAAAACAGGTTACCAGAGTAACTGACAACAATATGAATATGATAAAAATGTTAAGAAACATTAAGAAAAATCTTCGTCATATCCTCTACTGAATACTTTTTCCTCTTCACATCGACTCGATACTTACTACATTCTTTGCCTCCATCCTTTGAACTTCCCATTATTTCACTCTCACCACTGTTACCTAGTCCTCCAATGAATGAAGAGGAAGCCATAATACAGTACAGGTAGACCGCACAAGAACAGTAGCTGAATGAAGGGAAAGGGAAAACAAGTGGCCATGGCTGCAATCACTACCAGAGCACCATACACACAGTCTCACAGCTGGTGGGAACTGCACAGACAACATGGCGGACAATAGCTGACAATCGCCCTTCCCACCTGAACCTCATATATTGACGCAAAAGGTGAATTGTTGATCATGAGACATAAGTTCTTGGAAATTTGGGGCTTTCCTGCAAAAGGTAAATTCGCGAACCCAAATCCCGCGAAACATAAGGGCTCACTGTACATACAGTAGTGTATAGGTAGGGTGTTTTTTTAGTTTTCAGTGTTTTTTCTGCATGGTTTTCTTGTTGTTTACCATTACGTTTGATATGCCTATGTGTGTTTTGATGGCTTAATATGCCTGAATGACTGGAAAACACTGATTAATTAAGCATAGATACTGTAGAAATAAGTTTGGTATAGGTTGGAGGTGGGTATAGGTAGAGTCTGGATGTGGTAGGGGAGTAGTGTTCATTATCCAGATGTTGCCACTACCCGGACATGCCTTTGGCTCTATTATATCCAGATAATTGAGGGATTACTGTACTTTTATGTTGGCAGAACAACGGGAGTAATATCAGTGCAAACAACCAGCCACCACCGTTTCCTCAGAGCTTAGAACAGCTCCTAGAACGACAGTGGGAGCAGGGCAGCCAGTTCCTCATGGAGCAAGCACAGCACTTTGATAGTAAGTTTATGAAGAGAAACATAAGTTAGTATGGGCATGTGAATGGGGTGCAGATAAACAGAATGAAGTGAATTAATTGGTGATATCACAGAAAAATATTACCAGCTGTAACAGAGAAAAGTAGGTGCAGTTGGTGAAAGAATATGTAATGGAAGAAAAAAAAAGTAGTGAGAACAAATGATTAAAGGATGGAGCAGCCTAGAGACTCATTGGTGGGAGAGTTCTGAGGATGGAATAAGGTATCTGTAGGAAATATTCTGCTATTTCTTTTTGTTAATTTCATTGCTTACTCTTAATACTATGCTATGCACTGTCATTGTTTTCCCAAATAAAGTATGAAAGTGTTCATGGATGGACAGTACTACTTTCACTTATTCATTTTCTTGTTGTGGGGCCTTACCTTGAATTATCAAGAACCCATCCTTGGATGGGGTAAATAGCAGATTCAGTTAAAATGATAATGAAGTTCTTGGAACAGTGGGTGCAAGGATTGTATGGGTGAGGATGAAAGTAGGTATACAAGCTTGGGTGATTGTATGTGCATATGCGCCGACAGAGGACCGAGTGGCAAGAGTGAAAGATGAGTTTTGGGCAAGCGTAGAAGCATGTATGGACAAGTTTGAGAGGAGCGAGAGAGTGTTTTTGATTGGAGACGTGAATGGCAAAGTTGGGAATGAACAAGTGGATGGAGTGGTTGGTCATGGGGTGTGCCAGCTGAAGTAGATGGGAATGGTAGTGCTTTGGTGGACATCTGTGCTACGGGGTTGTCAATAGCCACCACCTTCTTCTGGCATAAGATGATCCACAGGTATACATGGAGAGTCATGAGGAGGAAGGACAGTGAACTTGTTGAATGAATAGCAATGATTGATTACATGTGTGTGGATGAGCAGATGAGAAGACAAGTGTTGGATGCAAGAGTTTGGAGAGGGTGGGGGAATGGAATCTCTTACCATCACTTACTGATGGCCAAGGTAAGGCTGCAAAGAAATTTGGTGTAGAGACGAAGGGGAAGCCAGTAGGAAACAGCTCCTGTGAAAAAGAATGGAGAAATTGCAAGAGAGTGAGAAAATGGCAGAGTATAAGAGCATAATGGAAGAAAGATTGGGAAGGTATGAGTTAGAGCAGATGGAAGGGGTGGAAGAAGTATGCAGGATATTCATGGAACGGATAGGCGCAGCATGCGAGGTGGTTTGTGGAGTGAGGAGGAGATGCAGGGGTATGCAAGGGACAGCATGGTGGATTGATGAGGTGAAATGAGATGTGGAACAAAAGAAGGCATATAGTGACTTGCTGGCGAGTAAACTGTAGGTAGGGTAGAAGATGAGAGAGAGGTATATGTGAGCAGGAGAAGGGAGGTGAAGAGATTGGTGAAGGAGAGTAAGAAGGGAGTGGATGAAGAGTTGGGAGGAATCTGAGTGTGAAATGGAGGGAGAGTAAGAAATTGTTTTGGAAGGAGGTAAAGAAAGTAAGACAGTGTGAAAGGGGAAATAGAAGGGGAGTGAAAGATGGGAATAATTGATTGTTTGTGGAGAAGAGAGAGAAAATGAGGGGATGGAAAGAACACTTTGAGAATTTGTTGAATGTAGAGAGTGAGAGCAGTGCGAGTGTAAGTGGTTGGGGAAAGGCTGGGAGAAGAGATGAGAGGAGGGAGGAGGAGATCAGTAGGGCAGAAGTAGTTGAAGCAGTGAAGAAGATCAAGATGGGAAAGGCCCCGGGAATTGATGGAGTGTGTGGTGAAAATGCTGAGGTATGGGAGGGAGACTGTTGTGGAGTCAATATGGAAGTTGTGTAGATTGGCTTGTGAAGAGGGAAGGGTTCCAGTGGACTGGAAATCAGGTATAATTGTTCTTTTATACAAAGGAAAAGGGGAGAGAGAAGTATGTGGTAACCATAGGGGTATTTGCCTTCTTAGTGTGTTTGGAAAAATATATGGTAGAATACTCATTGATAGGGTTAGGCATATAACAGAGGACCTAGTTGGAGAAGAACAAGGGGGATTTGGAAAGGGAAAAGGGTGTGTAGATCAGATATATGTTCTAAGATGTTTAGTGAAGTATCTAGAGAAGGGAAAGAAGGTGTATGCTGCCTTCATGGACTTGGAGAAAGCATATGACAGAGTAGTTAGGCAAGGTGTGTGAACGGTATTAAGAATATATGGAGTGGATGGGAAATTGTTGAGTGCCGTGAAGAGTATGTTCAAGGGAGCTAGGGCTGCAGTGCTAGTGGATGGTGAGCTGAGTGAGTTCGTTGATCTAAATGTGGGACTGAAACAGGGATGTGTTATGTTTCCGTGGCTGTTTAATATATTCATGGATGGGGTTGTAAAGGAGGTGCAAGATAGGGCAGTGGATGTGGGGGTGGCTCTAATGAATGAGAATGAGGTGTGGAAGATTCCAGTGTTGCTGTTTGCTGATGATACAGTATTGTTGAGTGAAGATGAATGGGCATTGCAAGGTTTAGTGATTGAATTTGGGACAGTGTGTAAGAAGAGGAATCTGAAAATCAGTGTAAACAAGAGTAAAGTTATTGTGTTTGAGAGGAATGAAGCCACAGAATGCACAGTGAGGTTGGAAGTTGAGGATATGGAGAATGTGAGTTCATTCAAGTACCTGGGTAGTGTGGTGAGTAAGGATGGAAGTTTTGGGGATGAAGTGCTTGAAAGGGTACAGAAGGGAAGGAAGGTTGTTGTTTCACTGAAAGTGGTGATGCTAAATAGGGAGGTGAGTATGGAAGTTAAGAAGTCACTGCATGATATTATTGTGATTCCTCTCCTGACGTATGGAAGCAAGGCGTGGACCTTGCTAGAGGGGAGCAAGTCAAGAGTGAGAGCAGTGGAAATGAATAACCTGAGAGAAGCATGTGGAGGGACAGGTTGACGAATGAAGAAGTGAAAGAACGTTGTGGGGTGGATGTGGATGTTTTCGTTTTCGTTTTTGAAGGCTCCAACATGCTTGCATGCGTCGGCCTTGGTCACCCAATGGCGGCCCTCCATGCTGCTCGATCCCTGGCAGCCTCCCTATTCAGTCCCTTAACCCTTAAGTGATTGAGAGAATTAGGAGAAATACACTGTGGTGGTTTGGACATGTGGAGAGAATGGAGAATGAAAGACTGACTAAGAGGGTATATGTGGGTGAAGTGGAGGGAGGGGGAGACCGAGGATGAGGTGGAGGAATGGAGTTGAGAGGTATATGAGGGAGGGGGGAGTGAAATTGTGAGAGGGAAGTCAATTGGGGGGTAACCGAGTGACTTGGAGGCGTTTAGTCTGCATCCACACTTTGCAGGAGGAGGGAGGAGGGCTATAGATAGATAGAAGTTCATTTTATGCATTCGTTTGATTTAAGTATTGGGTGATTAGTAGCCACCTTTTGTGTGTCTGGGGGGGTTGGGGTCTGCAAAATGGATGTGATGCAGTCATGAGCAGGTTCATATCTTAAATTCATCATTGGGGTAAAGCCACAGGAAATGTGTGCTGTCTGTGACCACATTTGCCACTTTTGAGTCTTTCAAAGGAGGTATGGAGAATTACAAATTGTTTGTAAATAAGGTAATGGGCAGTGTTTAGAGGGGTCATTTATGCATGAGAGAAGTGTGAAAAAGAAGTGTGGCATACAAGAATTATTCAGAGTAGCTGAAAGACATTGAAACAGAAAAGAAATGTCTTATGGTGATCCAAAAATGGGTGGGTAGTTTGTGCTTGAATTATAAGTTTGAAGTAGTATAATAATGGTTTGGAGGATGACATGTTAAGGATTTGTTATTAAGGAATTGATAGTAATGCACTTGTATTTCCCAGTTGCGTCATTGCTGTCATGCCTGCATCAGCTGCGACAGGAGAATGTCCGATTGGAAGAAACAGTTAGTTCACTAATTTCAAGAAGGGACCATTTGCTGGCAGTCAATGCCCGGCTTTCTGTGCCTCTCAGCTCTCCCACCCCTGCCAACAACTCCTCCCCTAGTGGTCCAAACCCACCCCCAACCTCCATCGCCTCGGGGTCGTCGTCTTCCTCTTCTGCAGGCAGTGCAACGCACACAACCCACACATCTGCCCCTCGGCCTTCCAGTCATGGGCCAGCACCTCTTCCACCACGACCACATTCTCAGGGACATCACCCCACAGGTCAGCTCTTTTGTATACTTGTCGGTGCTTGCATGTGTGTTTGTTTTTTCATCATCATCATCATCTGGACCTCCTTTCCCACCCTAGGGCAGGGTTAATCAGATTATTGAAAACAGTATTATAATGTTAGATAAATTTAAGAATATTATGAGCTGTATTGTTATGAATCCTGTAATGAGAGGACAGGACAACTACTTTTATGTGATGGGGAGTTTCTTCTTTTTATCTAGGTGGGGGCACTTGCCCTCCACTCACTCAGTGTAGTGCTGCTTTGGGTGTCTGCCCATTCCTCTCTTCCATCCTTCCTCTTCTGTCTTTCTTTCCTTCATCTTTCCTCTTTCTTCTGCCTACAGGTGACTGTACACTCCCTCTTCTGTCCTTATTTCCTTCATTGTTTCATCTTCCTTCTGCCTATGGGTGACTCTATACTGAGTGCAAGCCAAATGGCTTCCTGTACACTAAGTAGCCATTTACTTCGCTGGATGGTAACATCCATCCTTCCATCATCCAATCCTATGTCGCCCCACACAGCGGAGCGTAGGAGCCCGGGGCTAGGGAAGTTGGTCCTGCCATTTAAGATGAGACCATATAACCAAATTATGGCACCGGGTGGTTTAGTGGGAAATTAAGGTGCTCCACTCTGATTGAGCTTGTGCAGGTTTATATCCAGGGGGTGGTTGGGGTTTATTGCTCACATAAAGTCACTCAGGGATGAGTGAGGCTGGTCACTCTCATCTTGAATGTCAGGGCCAACTTGCCTAGCCCCAGGTTCCTACGCCCCTCTGTGGGGCTACATAAGTTTGGATGATGGATGGATGGATTGTGGAATTTTTATTGTAGCGGAGTTAATTATATACTATGACTAGACAGGGTGCCAGCGAAGTCAGTGGGGGTGTGAAAGATAAAAATGGTAGATTACTAGTGGAGAAGGGAGAAAAAGTAAACAGATGGAGAGAACACTTCAATGAACTGTTGAACATAGAGAATGAAAGTAATGCAAGTATAAGTGGCTGGGGAATGGCAGGGAGAAGGAGGGTTGTGAGAGGAGAGGAAGAAATCACCAGGATGGAAGTGGTGGAAGCAATGAAGAAAGTTAAAATGGGGAAAGCCCCAGGAATTGATGGAGTGTGTGGTGAAATGCTGAAGCATGGGGGAGAGATAGTAATAGAATGGATGTGGAAGGTGTGCAGATTGGCTTGGGAGGAGGGTAGAGTCCCGGAGGATTGGAAGTCAGGTATAATTATTCCTCTGTACAAAGGAAAAGGGGAAAAAGCAGTGTGTGGTAATCATAGGGGCATTTGCCTTCTCAGTGTAATAGGAAAAATATATGGTAGGATACTTATTGACAGAGTTAGGGAAATTACTGAGGAATTAGTTGGAGAAGAACAAGGAGGTTTTAGGAAGGGAAGAGGTTGTGTAGACCAGATATTCATTCTTAGATCCGTAGTGGAAAAGTTTCTAGAGAAGGGCAAGAAGTTGTATGCAGCCTTCATGGATCTGGAGAAATCATATGACAGGGTGGATAGACAAGGTTTGTGGAAGGTATTAAGAATATATGGAGTGGATGGGAAGTTGTTGAAGGCAGTGAAGAGTATGTATGAGGGTGCTAAGGCTGCAGTGCGTGTGGATGGCAAACTGAGTGAATCTTTCCATTTGAAGGTTGGATTGAAACAAGGATGTGTCATGTCTCCATGGTTGTTCAATCTGTATATGGATGGGGTTATAAAAGAGATACAAGGTCGGGCAGTGGATGTTGGAGCGGCCCTAGTGAGAGAGGGCAGTGTTTGGAAACTCCCTGTACTGTTGTTTGCAGATGATACTGTGTTGTTGAGTGAAGACGAAGGGGAGCTGCAAGGCTTGGTAGATGAGTTTGGGAGAGTGTGTAAGAAACGGAATCTAAAGGTGAATGTGGGGAAGAGTAAAGTGATGGTCTTCGAGAGAAGTGAAGCCAGTGAGTGTACAGTGAGATTGGATGGGAAGGAAATGGAGAATGTGAGTGAATTTAAGTACTTGGGCAGTGTGATGAGTAAGGATGGTAGTCTGGAGGGTGAAGTGCTCGAAAGGGTACAGCAAGGAAGGAAGGTTGCTGGTTCGTTGAAAGCAGTGATAAGAAACAGGGAGGTGAGCATGGAAGTGAAAAAGTTGTTACATGACAGTATTGTGATACCAACTCTGACATATGGAAGTGAAGCTTGGACCCTGTTGGAAGGACAGAAGTCAAGAGTGAGAGCAGTGGAAATGAGTTATTTGAGAGGAGCATGTGGAGTCACATGGAGAGACAGACTAACAAATGAGGAAGTGAAGGAGCGTTGTGGTGTGGTTGAGGACATGATGGGAAGCATTAGGAGAAACACATTAAGGTGGTTTGGGCATGTGGAGAGGATGGAGAGTGAAAGATTGACGAGGAGAGTGTATGTGAGTGAGGTGGAGTGGGCGAGAGGGAGGGGGAGGCCGAGGATGAGATGGAGGGATGGAGTGGAGAGGTATATGAGAGAGGGGGGTGTGAGTTGGGAGCGTGGTAGTGAAATGGCAGGGGACAGAGTGACATGGAGGCGATTTGTTTGTGGCCACCCCGTTCGGGATTGAGGCGTCTGGCAATAGATAGATAGATAGACTACATCCTTTCCATAGCCCATCATGTCTTGTTGTGACCCATGATTCAGAATGGGGATAGAACAGTTTTAGACCCAACTAAAGCGGACAGATTATAATATGTTTACTTTTACACCTCCATTAGCAGCAGTATCTGGTGGAGGGAGCCATGCAGGAGGGCCTCCTCCTGGTGGTGGAGGAGGTGGAAGCCATAGAGGTGCATCTCCTCACGACCGGCGTGGACCTTCACCTCACGACCGCAGGGGCACGTCCCCACATGACAGAAGGGCACCACCCCCACCAGTTCCATTGGAGAATGGGCTTGGAGAGCCAGAGTATCGGTACAGAAGCCCTGGCACTGAACACCGGCAGCAGTCACCCATGTTACCACCAGGAGCACAGCCTAGTCCTACACAGTTAAGGTATATCAATACATAAAACATTTACAGTTAAAGCTCAGGGAGATAAACAGAGGGCTGAGTACGGAAACTGCAAAAGGATTGTACAGAGTAATTCACTAATGTCGTGCCCCAGTATACTGCTAGTATATTCATCATTAATAAATAATATAAAATGAAAGTCTGTACATGCACGGTCAACCCTCGTGTGACCAAAACATGCAAGTTGTGTCAGACTATCACTAAGCACTCAAACCTACCCCCCTCCCCTGCAACCCTCCATACAGCCATGCTAATAGTTTATAACTATTTATTCTCCAACCTACTGTTTTGTTTCTACCTCCATACTGTACATTTATATCCCCAGTACACCTGACTAGTTGTACTGCCTGTTGGTGGTGTAAATAGGGCAAGCTGATGCAAAATGAATAGTTATTTCATGAAATCTTTTCTTCACTTTACATTTTGAGATAGAAATACAGTGTTTAGCAGAATAGTGTATGGATAAGTTCTTTCCCTACACATTGACATAAAAGAAAAAAAAATGCTGTGGTTCAGTTAGAAATGATTTTATGAAAGAAAATGTTACCAGGCCATGGGAGGAGCTGCTGGTGTAAATAAGACTAGCTGAGACAAACTTGATAGTTATTTCACAAATTCTTTCCTTCATTCCAGTTTTTGAGAGGGAAATGTACTTTTTTTTTTTACAATAATGTACTGAGAGATAGATGTAGACTTCCATCCATACGTATTGGTAGAAAAAGTCATTGTTGCCCAGTGGAGAAAACTGCCATCTGTATTTTTGCTTCTACTCCCTAAATCTTTTCCTCAGTACTCCTGAATAATTGTACTACTGTTAGTGGTGTAAACAAGACTAGCAAAAGCTTCTTAAAACAAATATATTAGTTGTTATTTTGTTGGACGCAACCTGCATCATCTGATAACGAGCTGTTGGATTTTGGTTGGACGCTATATGAGTCAAATGACAATGAGCGGTTGGAATTTGGGCCAACACCTCAGTCACAAGAGTTAAGCTGTCAGTCATAGTACAGTACTGTGATTAACCCTCTGTCATTAGAAGTTAGAGCAGCATCCATGGGAAATATAACATTTCCACCTGTGTGGTGCTGAGTGGCCATTACAGTGGTTGAACTAGGGACTGATCCAGTCATGATGTCCTTCCTGGTAAATGAACATGTATTATTAAATATTTTAACTCCAACTTTATTCCTGTGAGGCCACCATAAGAGAAAAGTATTAAAAGCAAACCCCAAACACTGAGTAAAAAGGAAACATTCGTGCAGAGATTGCAGCAATCTGAAAAGATATATTGCACAAAGCTTTTGTAGAATGGAGCATAGGGTACACTTTGCTTAAATTTTTAATGAGACCACTTTCTGTGCTGAAGAAGGAAGCCTTCATTGTGGCCTTATTATAACTAAGTATATTTGCTAACTGCTTATACATGTGTCCCTCTTCCATCCTGTCCATTGCACCCTCACATGGACCTTTTTTGTGGAGATGGGCAACTTCAGCCAGCAGTCTACTGAGTTCACATACATTTGAGCCTGGGGCCACAACAACATTGTAAGACCACTCTCAGCATATAGTGTAATTGGGGATGAATTTTTATGAAGTGAAGAAAGTACAGTATTATATTTCACAAATCTTTCCATTAATAATGAAAATGTGGACATAACATAATTCTGGGGCCTTAGTGTAGTGAATCACTCTGTTTGAAGGTGTATTGGTGCCCACATTATATTGTATATATAGATGATGATTTGGTATTGCATGAGTTTGAAAAGTCAACAATGAGATATGTGAAAATGGAACTGCCAAGCAATGTGTGTTGGTTAAGAAGATTGGGAAGAATAAAAACATCAAGGTTTTGAACATTTCATTTTAAAGATGGTGTGGTCATATGGAGAGAAGAAATTTAGATAGGGTTGTGGAATGGAAGAATTATACCCACAAAGAGGGTATGTTTCTCAACCCTTAAACTGCGGGGTTGTCGGAGGCGCGCCATGCCCATCCCACGAGGATATTCGTGCTCCGACTGACTTTTTTGAAATAGTTGCCAAAAATCAGTTATTAGTCCTAGAATATTATAATTACATATGCATATGGCACATACCTTCAGCTTTCTCCTGGGATGTTTTTTTTAGCACTCATCAACTACCGTAGGACTTGTGGAGACTTCTGAAGTTGGGTGACTAAGTCTCCACTTTACACTTCCCGACTTCCCATAATATGAATACCACTGCCAGATATTATTAACACTAGAAACACTGTTCAGTGATTTCCAAGAAGTTTGAAATCCATACTCCAAAAAAAAAAAACACTGTGAAAGCAACGTAAAATACAAGCGCGTACAAGCCTCCCACTCGCGCTGATTCGCCGCTGGTATTCTGTCATTTCTTGCCCTTATACACACTCACACTTTATTATTTCTCGTACTTTATACTTATATATATCTACAGTCCTTTACCGTTTCCCACACGATGTTTAGTGGGGGTAGAGGTCACCTGGCCTTTTATAATGGACACAAAAGCGGCAGAAATGGAGGGGCGCGACTGTGACGTGATTTCACCGTGAAGGACGAGAGCGAACTGAATGTACTATACGTATCTCGGTAGCCAAGAGTTGAAAATGTCTGCTGCTAATGTATATGCTAAGAAATAAATTGTAAGAAATCTAGACAATACATAATAAATTAGGTAGTTCCAGGTGAATATAAATGTAACTCAGGCTTCTCCCTTCCTTTCTTGTATACATTTATATTACGAGAGTAGCTGATACGGCATATTTCACGGGGAAATAAAAGCAGGGGAAATCAGCGAACGAGTGCAGGTTGGATGTTGCCAAGTGATAATTTGCCAGTTCCAGGTGTATGGCACTATCAATTACCTTATTTTTTATATATATATAGTATTTTGTATAAGAATAGGGCATAGGGCTCATTTCAATGTATGAAAACAGTGGAAAAATCTGGGGAAGATTTACTTAGTGCAGAGCGGCTGAGCGGACGATGCGAGAGGGTAATGGAGGGGAGTCTAGAATGGGGGAAAATGGCTAAATTGTCAACAGTGGATGGGAGTACTGATGACATTAGCAGCTCTGACTGTTGTTGGACATTGGCAGTGCTGATAGATGATACAAGTCACCACCTGAAAGCCCGGGCAAATTAAAAAAACTCAGTCACACAAGTGACACCCCGTGGTATGATCCATTGCACCTGACCATCACGAAAGTGACGACCCACAGTTTAGGGGTTAAGAATGTGTTGCAGTTATGACTTGACTTGGGTCATTTTTAGGGCCCTTCATAGTGTAGTGAAATTGAGACACGAATGTGTGAGAAATTTATTTCTGTATGACAGTGAGGCTTGGCTTGAGAACAAAGGGTACCTGCACTCTGGAATGCACAGTGACAATGCTATAATATGCAAGAAGGTTCTCTGTGAGAAGAAAATTGAGAGGAGGGGGGAGGGGAAGTGCTGATTGGAGGTCATATTTTTTAATGTAGAGGGAAGAATACCCAGAAGCAGATTAAGCAAGATGTGAGACAAGGTCCTTTGTGTAGATCTCCTGGCTTGGGTATTGAACCAAAAAATGGCTTAAGATCATGACACATGTGGAGCTACCATTGAGCAAAAAGACCTGAACTTGCTCATGTGGTTAAGGATCTATAAATATAGAAAAATTATATATGGCAGTGAGTTTAAGGTGGGAGGAGGCATGGTAAGTCAAGAAGATGGATGAAGAATATAAATGGCAGAATGAGATGTAAAGTATGAAGTTGTAGAAGCTGAAGAATTGACATGGGTTGGAAGTGGTTGGTAGTTGTTTCTAAAGACAAATAATTTTGTGCTATGTTTTACTGGGCATGGTGTTGATAATTCTCCAACTTTTATGCTTTCTCTATTTATGTGTCAGGATCTTGCCATACCCAGCCTTTTTGGTGGGAATAAGAGTAGGGATGATATAAATGATATTTTTCATAGACGTTTTCTTTCGTAAGTTTTTATTTTTTTTGTGCAATATTTTATATTTCCCAATAATTTCTCAGTGAACTTCCTTCTGTTTTATTTCTATTAACGGTTGTTTTCATGTACTGTAGGGAATATACCGTTCTTGCTGCATAGTACTAATTTCTTTCATCTATCTATTCTATACAGGGTGTTACACGACGTATGACAAAAACTTACACCAATGATCTATCATGTATTTCTGAGTATATTTTGTTCTATAACCATCTACTCCTTGTGACCCCAGTTCAGTATTCAGCATTAGGCTGTTTGAGTGTAAAAGTTTCGTGGGTTCAGGTGTCATCGGGTGGGTCGCAGGGCGATGGGGGACGAGTATTATTAGCTTATTCTCTACTGCGCATGAAAATCCCATATCCTATCAGTACAGAGGAATTTGAAGAAGAAACTTTACGTAGTCTATTAATCCTTTTACATAAAGTCATGCATTCCTGCAATTGTTTTGCACAAATTTACTGTAATTAAGGTTTAAATTCAAATTTTATGGATTGCAAGGGAGTACGGAGGGAGGAGAGGCTGGTGTATTGTGCCAGTTATGTAATGTTTGGTTTGTAGGCTATTGCTACCAGCATTATCATAACACCCACAGCTCATTCAGTGAAAAAACATTATTGTAATGCGTGACTAGCGTCACTTTAAGTCAGGAGTAATGATATTACAATTTTTCTTCTGCAAGTACATGTGGCAACATTGCTTTCATATGAAGGTGACTTTGAGAATCGTGACGCAGGGTCGCCAATTTAACGACTTTGGAGCTAGACCTATCTTTTGCTTCTACCTAGCATCACGATTTAACATCTGGCAACATGATATCTAGCTACATTCTGGATATTTTTGCCATTTTTAGGAGATATTCTAGTGATTAATTGTCTTTTCTAGCGATATTTTGCAGTGTTTACTATCTAGCGGCATTTTAGCAAGTTTTCATGGCTACACTAGCGAGATTGATGATAAGGACTTGGCAACCCTGCGTCCACAGTGTCATTTGAATGGGAAAATTTGCAGAAGAGGCACACACTTCAAATACTGTTCTACGCGTTCAGTTGTTCACTAGTTTCAGCTTCACTTGTTTATGAAACAGCATGCCACGTATGTACAGAAATTAGGAATATGCAGATATCGTCAATTTTTACGTATTCTGGGATGGTAATGCCAGTGCTACAGCCAGGGAATACAGGTGGAGATACCCAATGGTGCCACGTTTACTTGCAGCTTAAAAAATTGTAATAAATAATACTCTTCCTGACTTAATCTCGCTTTACAATAATGTTGTTACATTAAATGAGCTGTGGGTGTTATGATAATGCTGGTAGCAATAACCCACAAACAAAGCAACACATAACTGGCAACAATACACCAGCCTCTCCTCCCTCCGTACTCCCTTGCAATCCATAAAATTTGAATTTAATCCTTAATTACAATTGATTTGTGCAAAAGAATTGCAGGAGTGCATGACTTTATGTTAAAGAATTAATAGACTACTTAAAGTTTCTTCTTCAAATTCGTTTGTACTGATAGGATATGGGATTTTCATGTGCAGTACAGAATAAGTTAATAATACTCGTCTCCCGTCGCCTTGCGAAGCTCCCACCCTATGACACCTGGAACCCACGAAACTTTTCACTCAAACAGCCTAGTGCTGGGTACTGAACTGGGGTCACAAAGAGTATATGTTTATAGAACAAAATATACTCAGAATTACATGATAGATCATTGGTGTAAGTTTTTGTCATACGTCGCGTTACACCCTGTATACCTAGGCTGCTTCCCCCAAGAAAAGGGAGGTAGCCGAGACAGGTCAACACACTACCAATTTATTTATCCACTCATACACATTCATTCGCATCTTAGCCCCAAAGGGGAGAAGGGACAGATCCTCACTGCACCACACCGCACGAGGGTCAACTACGCAGTGCAGTCAGTGACATCCACAGCAGGGACCGACAGCAAAGCTGGTTTACCCCTGCCACATCATAATGGATCCAGCCCCTTACCTGCACCTGACCTGATCAGCTGATCAGACAAAATGCAGGAGACTATCCCCTCAGGGCTGTGTCATCATTTATTCATTCACAATTTCTCTCCATTCATTTCTGTCACGCACAGCCACTCTTCCTTGCTCAACAGACAACCCTCTCGCGTCCAACGCTCTCTTCACACTGTCCATCCATCCTATTCGTGGTCTTCCTCTCAGCCGTACACTTCTCACATCAGATCTAGTTATCTTTTTCACCAATTGCTCATTATCCATTCTCTCCATATGCCCAAACCATCGCAACATCCTCTGTTCAACTCGATCAGCCATCTCCCGAACAATTCCAGTTCTCCTTTTCACTTCATCATTCCTCACTCAGTCCATACCCGTCACTCCACACATACTCCTCAGACACCTCATCTCCATTACATTCAAACTTTTCTTCTCTGCTACACCCATATTCCATGTTTCAGCCCCATATAATGCAGTCGGTACCACAACACCCTCATACAGCCTTCTCTTTACATCCATTCTGAGTGAACGACATCCAAACACTTTTTTCATTCCTCCCAGCACTTTCCAACTTCATTCATTTTAAACTTCACTTCTGCATCTATTCTTCCATCCGCAGCAACATGTGGCCCTAAATACTTAAAACACTCAACCTCCTCAAGCAACTCACCTTTCAAAACTATATTCATCCTCCTACCATCTATCAACCTCGTACACTTCATCACTTTACTCTTATTCTCATTTATTTTCAGTTTCCTCCTTTCACACACCCTTCCAAACTCCTCTACCAACTGTCTCAATCTCTCCTCTGAATCAGCCACCAGTGCAGTATCATCCGCAAACAGCAGCTGCTTCAGATTCCACTCTCTACCATCATTCACCAGACTCAGTCCTCCATCTAACACTCTTGCATTCACCTCCCTTACAACACCATCCATATAAATATTAAACAACCAAGGCGACATCACACATCCCTGCCACAGCCCCACTCTCACGGGAAACCAATCACTCACAGTATTTTCCACTCTTACAAATGCTCTACTATTTACATAAAAACTTTTCACTCCTTTTAGTAACCTGCCATCAAGCCCATTCAATCTTAAAACATTCCACAAAGCCTCCCTATCAATTCTATCATATGCTTTCTCTAAATCCATGAATGCCCAAAACACATCCTTACCTTTCACTAAATACTTTTCACACACCTGTCTCACAGCAAACACCTGATCCACACATCCCCTCCCTCTCCTAAAGCCACACTGCGCATCACCAATCACTCCCTCTGTACCCTCTCTAACTCTCTTAATTAACACTCTACCATACACCTTACCTACCACACTCAACAGACTTATACCTCTAAAGCTAGTACATTCATACTTATCACCCTTACCTTTATACAATGGGACCACACAAGCACTTGCCCAGTCAATTATACCTTGCACAAAGCACACATTCAACAATCTTACTAACCAGTCAACAATAGTCGCTCCACCACATTTCAGGCATTCCACAGCACACCCATCCATACCTGCAGCTTTCCCTGTTTTCATCTGCTTTACTGCCTCTTGCACTTCCTCCATCGTGATCAAGGATTCATTCAACTTTCCCAACACATCTATTCCTTGCACCCTTCCATCTGCCACAATCTCAGCCTCCCTTTCCTCCTCTACATTCAACAATCTTTCAAGGTACTCCGCCCATCTCTTCCTTACTGCATCCATCTCAGTTAACATCCTTCCATCCTCTGCTTTTACTCGCTCCTCTTTCCCAGACTCTCCCTTTCGCACCCTTTTCACCTCCTTCCAAAACATTTTCTTATTCTCCTGAAAATTCTCAGTCATCCGCCTATGTCATGAAAGGACATAATTAGGGCAGGAAATGTATTATTGTTTGTATTGATTTACTTAAAATGAAATAGGGCAGCAACATTTTCAGAGGTAAGGAAAATTGTAAAAGGAAACTTATGTTTTATATTCATATATGGTCGCTAGATGTTAGGGATGTCTTGAAACACGGTACAGTATGTGGCTGTGTGATGTGTGTAAAAAGGGAGTTGGGAGGAATCTTTTCTTGTGTTTAACTTGTAATGAATAGATCCACAAAAGAGGCGTTGGTGTTGGAACACGGTACAGTATGTGGCCGTGTGATGTGTGTAAAAAGGGAGCTGGGAGGAATCTTATCTTGTATTTAACTTGTAATGAATAGATCCATAAAAGAGGCTTTGGTGTTGGAGGTAGACTGCGGGACATGAAAAATTTTCTGTGTTCGATAGGGGTATCCAGACTGTGATACATAGAATTAAAAGTATCAGCTGGGGAGCCTTGGAATGTGAGGAGTATTGTTACCAGGAGGACATAATGAGTGCAGAAGCAGAGACTGGCTCCCTTCCTAAAACAAGAAGTGTATGGAAGAAGTTCTGAGAGCTGTTTTCCTTCCTGACATTGAAAGGGTTCTCTTTTCATACTTAATATGCACTCTGTAAAAATGTGCAAGAAGTGATACTCTCTACAGCAGTTAGATTGCACCTGTGAGAGAAAAGGATATAACAGATTGGAAAAAATGTGCAAGAAGTGATACTCTCTACAGCAGTTAGGTTGCACCTATGAGAGGAAAGGATATAATAGATTGGAAACAGCAGTAAGGAGAATGCTGAGATAGATGAGTAGGGTTTCACTAGGTGACAGAACTGAGAATACTGCACTATGAGAGAGGTCTTACAAAAGAAGATTTAGAGAAGCAGTGCAAACTGGTTTATTAGGTTGTAATGATTAAATGATTTAGACATGTTAAGAGGAGAGAGGAGGAGGACTGGTCGAGATGGGTAGCAGGTGTGAATGTGGAGGAAAGAATGGAAATGGCCGACTGAGGAAGATGTAGGTTGAAGTTTTGCATGGAGACCTCTGGACTAGGGGATTGAGTGGGAAAATCACTCAAGATTGCTACTTATGGAAAGCATCCATTAAGTGAAAAGATATAAGCATGCTAGCATGGTCATTGGTCTCTGTGGGATGCACTAAGAGGTTAAAAAGTAAGAGAAGAATTATATTTACAAAATAGACTACCAAGACTACCCTTTCCTATCTTCCTTCTTTCTTTCCTGCCTTCCTTCTGTTTTTTTTTTTCTTTTTTTTTCTATAGGTACCTTTACACTGAGTGACAAGCCAAATGGTTTCCATTTCCTGTACACCAGGAAACTGTTTATTATGCTGTGTCGTAACCATATAACCAAATTATGGCGCCTGGTGGTTTAGTGGGTAATTAAGGTGCTCCAGTCAGATTGAGCCTGTGCAAGTTTATATCCAAGGGATGGTTGGGGTTTATTGATCACCTAATGCCACTCGGGGATGAGTGAGGCTTGTCACTAATCTACCAACTTGCCTAGCCCTTGGTTCCTATGCTCCTCATGGGGCAACACAGGATTAGATGATGAATGAATAGACATGCAATGTGCAATGTAGTTGCATTCAGCAGTGTTCACATTCTACAGTTATAGATCCAGCTGCTTGTTGTTGTTCTTGTTCTTGTTATAAGGCTCATCAGAACATGAACACAGTGGACCATTGAAAACCAGCCACTTCAGCCAGGTGCTCTCACAGAGAGGGAAAAAGTGTGTGTGTGCAGGTGTGTTTGTTTGATATTGTTTGTTTGTGAAGGATTTTCTTTATTGTAAGAGTTAGGTGCATCATAGTCTGACTAGGTGTACTCTGTGACCTGGGGAATGGCAATTTCTTAGAAATAAATTCCTTAAGACCTAACTATAACGGACTAATTGGGGCTCAGGCCAGTCTGAAATATGCGAAATTCCGATAAAAGCGACGTCCGGACTTACCCCTGCTAATCCGGACTTTTTCCGATATATCAGACATTAGTCCGGATTGCATTAGTGGTTTTCACCACCGTTGCAGTATTGTACTGTGTTATACCTTCACTGCATTAATCAAATGGTATAATAATACTGTACTGTGCACTGAAAAACATGTCTTTTACTTGTCTTATTGTGGTGAACATAGCTGAAGTTGTCAGGCAGTCTGGACTGCTTTCTGGGTTTATCGGACTCTTTCTGATATATAGGAGTTTAGTCCGGTAGCTCCTCGAGTCCGATAAAAGCGAATTCCGGTGTACTGAAGTCCGTTATATCGAGATTTTACTGTATACAGTAGGTGCGGAAATAGTGACGCTTTTTTGCCGACGTCATTCTTTTTCGCGTCAAGTGAACTAGGGTTAATACTACCCTCCCCTGTGATGCGAAATGAGCTGACGCTTTTTCAACGGGAGCTGCAAACCCTGCTTGATAGGTTTGGCACCACAGGAGCAGGCTCAGTAATGTTTGGGCAGCCAAAGGAGGAGGATTGTCTCTGTGTGTGATGCACCACGAGGGCATGTTTTGACTCAAATAACACAGTTATTTGGTTACCTACCACATTCTTATCATGCCTAAAGTAACCACAAGCAAGGACAAACGTGTGGAAGTGATCACTTTATACAAAGCTGGCCACAAACTCCCATTTATTGCAAATCAGATGGTGTTAGACTGAGGACAGTGCAGAGACTGGTGAAGCGGTTCAAGGACAGTGCGGAGGCCATTCCTCCCACTCCACTTCCCAAGCCTGGGAGACCTCGTAAGACAACCTTCAGGACCCGTCAGCTGATCTCAAGGCAAGTTAGCAAGGATCCAAGGCTAACAGCACGGGATTTAAAAGAAAAGAACCCACAGTTGCTGGCAGATGTGTCTGTCAGAAGTGTGCAGCAACTGTTGCATGACGATCTGGGCTACAGGAGTTTTTGTGCTTGTAAAAAACCACTGCTAACTGCACTTCAGAAGAAAAAGAGAGTAAATTTTTGTAACAAATATCTTGCCTGGAGTGAGGAGCAATGGAAAACTGTGCTTTGGAGTGATGAGTCAACATTTACTGTCACTGGTACCCCTTCATCACGAGTGTACCGCAAACCAGGCAGTGACCCCCTGGATCCTAAGTACACTTCCAAGTTTGTTAAATACCCAGCCTCACTCATGGCTTGGGGCTGCTTTACATATTATGGTGTTGGTGAGTTGGTAATTCTACCTGCAAATGAAAAAGTGAACCAGAACAATTATTTGGAGCTATTATGTGATGTTTTAAGTGACTCTTTTGATAAAACCAAGGCAAGAGTATTTATCCAAGATTCTGCCCCTGCACATGTTGCAAAGTCATTGAAACAGTGGCTAACAGACTGTGAGGTTCCCTTTATTCGAGATTGGCCCGGAAACAGCCCAGATATCAATCCCATTGAGAATTTATGGGCACACATGAAGCGGCACATCATCTTTGCCTAAACTTGAGGCTGCAGTCAAGCAGCTATGGAGCAGTTTTAGTCCATCTGTTCTGCAAAACTACGCCATCAGTCTCCCCAGATGCCTTAAGAAGATAATAAAGGTGAAGGGGAATGCCAGTAAATACTAAATTCAATGGTGAGTGTTAATTTATTTGTTTCTCCTTGCTAACCACAAGAATATTTTCTTTGTTTAAGATGGCGTCAACACTTTCCGCATCTACTGTATGTTTTGTGGGAGTTAATGAAGGATGCTGTTTGGCAGGAGTTTTTGGTTAGTTTGGCTATATGTTTGTGGAATGTGGTGTTAAGTGGAAGAGGAAGGGTGGTATTGAAGCATTCTGTTCGTTGATGGGAAGATGCCCATCCTTTTGTTTCTTTGTGCTGGGAGGATAGTGTAATATAAAGGTTTGGGTCCTATGTTGAAGCAGAGAATTAAGTACCTCTCATGGTCATATGGTCTTTAATTGGAAATAATCTTGTTTCTTTGTGCAGGTCATCTATGTTTGTGGTCATTGTACATCCTGTTATTGTTCTTAGATCTTTGTTAATATTTTGATGATTTTTCCATGTTAGTGACTGCTAAGGTGAGGTGCAGCTTGAACTTGCATGATATATTGTTGTAATAGTAGTAGTAGTTGTTCCCTAGGCAGTCTGGCCAAACAGCCCCGAGTCCCTAAGGAAGGCCACGGCTGAGACCAGGCTTTCCCACAGAGCTCTCAAGGAGTATATGTTTTTTTGTTGGCATAGGTGATTGTGTGCAATGCAGTCTTCCATAATGTGCTTAATAGTATGGGATGCTGTGTTACATCCTGGACAGGCATCAATGACGGAGTCATTCAGCCTCTTCTGATAACTTATAAACTATCTATCAATCTATTGCCAGACGCCTCAATCCCGCACGGGGTGGCCACAAACAAATCGCCTCCACGTCACTCTGTCCCCTGCCATTTCACTACCACGCTCCCAACCCACACCCCCCTCTCTCATATACCTCTCCACTCCATCCCTCCATCTCATCCTCGGCCTCTCCCTCCCTCTCGCCCCCTTCACCTCACTCACATACACTCTCCTCGTCAGTCTTTCAATCTCCATCCTCTCCACATGCCCAAAGCACCTTAACGTGTTACTCCTAACGCTTCCCATCATGTCCTCAACCACACCACAATGCTCCTTCATTTCCTCATTTGTTAGTCTGTCTCTCCATGTGACCCCACATGCTCCTCTCATATAACTCATTTCCACTGCTCTCACTCTTGACTTCTGTCCTTCCAACAGGGTCCAAGCTTCACTTCCATTTGTCAGAGTTGGTATCACAATACTGTCATATAACAACTTTTTCACTTCCATGCTCACCTCCCTGTTTCTTATCACTGCTTTCAACGAACCAGCAACCTTCCTTCCCTGCTGCACCCTTTCGAGCACTTCACCCTCCAGACTTCCATCCTTACTCATCACACTGCCCAAGTACTTATATTCACTCACATGAACTTATAAACAGTTCCTCTAAACAACAATATGTCAGAAAAGGTTTGATATATTATTGTTTAGAGGAACTGTTTATAATTATTTTCACTGATCCCTCCTGCAGTCTGAAGGTAGTGCCTCTGAGTGTTTTCAGTGCATCAAATATACATGATGCCTTTGCATTGATGTTGCTTGTGTGCTGAGAAAAAGTCATGTGTGTAAAGTAAGTCTAAGAATTTTTAAATGTTGTAAAGAGAGTGGCTGATTTCAGCAGCTTACTGCTACACAGTATGTTTTGAGTTAGTGGGAGTATTTGGTAGTCTAGCCAAGGAATGTAATCAGACGGTTATCATGGAGACAGTTGATATATTAATAGGAAAACTCCCATTCATTGTCAGCAGTGAGTGAAATGTTCACATGAGATTTATTATGCATTCATATCTTACACTTGTCAGAGACATAGAAGATGTCTTACAGGTAAAATACTCTGGACTGTGGGTGCATTGCCTCATACCATCCAGTTTTCCCAAAGAGGTAGTAAAGGATTGAGTGGTACCATATACCAAATATCTTTGAAAAGTCCAGGCATCATGAATCACCCTTGTGGTGCTGTGTACTTTTCATGGCATCAAATGTTGTTATATTATTGTCATGATTATCATCACTGAAGTGGAGGCAGTTATCATCTCCATTTATTTAGTGATTTTCTGAGCCATATCATGATTTTAGTGAAAGAGCTAAATTAAGCTGAATGACATCAAGTATATTAGGCTGGCTACCATTAGACCAAGCAATATACGAGTAATTCCACAGCCTCAGTGGGTTACTATATTGCACTGAGAGAATTGCAGTCATTGTATCGTAGGTTTTATAATGTATCTTTGATTATACAGACACAGTCCAGCAGGAGGCAACTACCATCCAAGTGTGTCACCTCATGGGGTTGGCTCTCCAAGTCCATCAGGCGTTCCACATGGTCACCCAGTGACCTCCCATGCTCCACCCTCTCATGCACCCCCTCACTCCATGGCACCATCGCATGGACCTTCTCACGGACCCTCTCATGGTTCTTCTCATGGACCCCCTGGTCATGGCCCTTCAGGGCAAGGTGCTGCAAGCCATGGTTCTCCACATGGCCCTCCACCACATGGACCTCCCCCACATGGGCCCCAGCCACCCATGTCAGTGGCACATAGCTCTGCTCACAATGTGGCCATCAGCAGGCAGTCTGAGGCACACCGTGGAGACATGGTTCGCCTTCACTCGGGGCCTCCGCCACCTCAGCACCCGGGTCCCAACATTGGACCTGGGGCTTACTCAGTTTATCAGTTGGTCTCTCCTGTTCCTGGTCCCCACCACTCACCAGTTCCTCCTCTGAGTCAACCACACCCTCCTCCACCACATGCTCAAGTAAGGGACAACCAGTAGCAGTGCAATCTGCCCTCTTACCTCATGTTATATTGTCACAGCAGTCAACTTCATACACTTTTCACATGGTGTTTTATGTGCAGATACATAGTAATGATTGGTAATGAAAATCATGTGTGCACTTGTATTGGGTACTGAAAACAAGTGACTAGTTATTTCTTAATGTTCTTCAGAGTGTGCAAAGTGCTTGAAATTCTGTATTCTTGAGGATTACAGTATTGTGTAAAGATTTAATAGGTAGTTCATAGACTGCTGGTTACACTTGTTGTGTATTTTTAAGAAACTAGCAATTTTATCTCTACAGTGCATAAATATGCAACATACAAGTATATAAATTTATGATATACATACGAGATGTCACATTTATAAGAGATGTAAGGGCCAAGATGTACTTTCTAAGTAAAGGTATTGAATTTTTTTCATTTTTTGTGCCAAATTCTGTGAGGAACAGTAAACAGTAGCCCAGCATACTTTGAAGGCTGTCAGAGATGTAATGAAAATGTATCTCAGAAGCTCCAAGCCTTCCAATTTTAATTCTGAAGGAGTCAAAATGTCATTCTGGCACTTGCACATCTTGTAAAGGCCACACCTTATATGTTTATAGTATGCAAAAATATTTTTGAAGATTTATGGTGTCTAGAATAATGCATTCTTAATACTGTAGGGTAAAGCATTACAAGTCAGAATAAATAAAGGTAGTGGAAGCACTCTGGAGCACTGGAAATTTTGTCCTCTTTTGAAGTGTTTACCTTGAAATTCCAGTAGCTACTTAGTTCAAGATACTTAGGACAGTTTGAATAGTTATTTGCTCTAGCTGATCAGAATTAGGAAGATGGCATTGTGTATATTCAACTTATAATTAAAGTAGTAAGTCTTCAGGGAAGAAAGTGCTACAAAATTTTATATCAGTTTCACAAGAAAATTGTATCCTTAGTTGTATGCACCAGTTTTTAGTACCATATATAATTCAATAATAACACTTTATGCCATAATAAAATAATATATATGCATATGTATAGTGAAATTTGGCATTATGAATTACACACAGTCAGCTTTTAAGGCATTCTGCAAATCCCTCCATTGGCTATTGTGATGTTTGATTAGTATAATCAGTATCAGTTGACTGATTCCGTGTCCTGAATTGGAACAGATCACAGATGATCCTCTACAGAAATTCATTGGTTGTACTGTAGACCCTCTGTATTTGCAGTAACTGAGTTCAGGAAACCATATTGAGTCCACAAAGCCGTGAATGTGATCTCTCAGTTCCTTACTATCCCTTACCATCTTAGAGAAATTTATATAAAAGCCATCTGTGAACCTGTGTCACTTACTGAACAAGACTGTAGACATTACTGTCTATCTGTCTATTGCCAGATGCCTTAATCTCGTAAGGAGTGGCCACAAACAAATAGCCTCCATGTCGCCCTGTCTCCCACAGTTTCACTGCTCTGCTCCCAGCTTCTCCCCCCCCCCCCATATACCTCACCACTCCATCATTCCACCTCATCCTTGGTCTCCCCATCCCTCTCTCCCCTTCCACCTCACTCACATACACTTGCCTCGTCAGTCTCTCACTCTCCATCCTCTCCACATGGCCAAACCTCCTCAGTGTTTTTCTCCTAACGCTTCCTATCACATCTGCATCCACACCACAGCACTCCTTCACTTCTTCATCTGTCAGTCTGTCTCTCCATGTGACTCCACATGCTCCTCTCAAATAACTGATTTCCACCTCTCTCGCTGTTGACTTGTGTCCCTCCAACAAGGTCCAAGCTTCACTTCCATATGTTAAGACTTGGTATCGCACTACTGTCATGCAGTAACTTTTTCACTTCCATGGTTACTCCCCTGTTTCTTATCACTGCTTTCAAAGAACCGGCAACCTTTCTTCCTTGTTGTACCCTTTCAAGCACTTCACCCTCTAGACGTCCATCCTTACTCATCACACTGCCCAAGTACAGTAGACCCTTTTTATCCGCGGGGGTTAGGTTCCAGAGACCCCTGTGGAAGGCAAATTCCACGGGTGCTCTAGTCATCATCACAAAATGGCATATTATTTCCACATAAGCTAAGCACATCCCTGAAAAAAATAAAAACATCTATCTATCTATTGCCAGACGCCTCAATCCCGAACGGGGTGGCCACAAACAAATCGCCTCCATGTCACTCTGTCCCCTGCCATTTCACTACCATGCTCCCAACTCACACCCCCCTCTCTCATATACCTCTCCACTCCATCCCTCCATCTCATCCTCGGCCTCCCCCTCCCTCTCGCCCCCTCCACCTCACTCACATACACTCTCCTCGTCAATCTTTCACTCTCCATCCTCTCCACATGCCCAAACCACCTTAACGTGTTTCTCCTAACGCTTCCCATCACGTCCTCAACCACACCACAACGCTCCTTCACTTCCTCATTTGTTAGTCTGTCTCTCCATGTGACTCCACATGCTCCTCTCAAATAACTCATTTCCACTGCTCTCACTCTTGACTTCTGTCCTTCCAACAGGGTCCAAGCTTCACTTCCATATGTCAGAGTTGGTATCACAATACTGTCATGTAACAACTTTTTCACTTCCATGCTCACCTCCCTGTTTCTTATCACTGCTTTCAACGAACCAGCAACCTTCCTTCCCTGCTGTACCCTTTCGAGCACTTCACCCTCCAGACTACCATCCTTACTCATCACACTGCCCAAGTACTTAAATTCACTCACATTCTCCAT
>JAGKTI010000340.1:114363-146555 GCA_018397915.1 Birgus latro
GGGACTCTACCCTCCTCCCAAGCCAATCTGCACACCTTCCACATCCATTCTATTACTATCTCTCCCCCATGCTTCAGCATTTCACCACACACTCCATCAATTCCTGGGGCTTTCCCCATTTTAACTTTCTTCATTGCTTCCACCACTTCCATCCTGGTGATTTCTTCCTCTCTTCTCACAACCCTCCTTCTCCCTGCCATTCCCCAGCCACTTATACTTGCATTACTTTCATTCTCTATGTTCAACAGTTCATTGAAGTGTTCTCTCCATCTGTTTACTTTTTCTCCCTTCTCCACTAGTAATCTACCATTTTTATCTTTCACACCCCCACTGCCTTCGTTGGCACCCTGTCTAGCTCTCCCATACTATAAAATATTACAAATACATATTAACGCTCACCAAAAGACTATGTGTTCTCTTCATAACCTTCATACAATGATGACGATTGCTGTATGACGATGATGATTACTGTATAGATGACAATGATTGCTGTATGATGACGATGATGATTGTAGTGCAGTTCCTACAGTGCCAATGTGGTAAGGTGACGAGATGTGTGGTAGGTAAGCTGTGAGTCTAGTCTGACCCGACTTCAGCCAACGACATTCCACTTTTCAGCATATCTGAAATCTTTGTTTTCTCTGCCAATGATAACATCTTATGCTCTCTCTTGGCTTAGAAGGATTGCTTTTAACCTTTACTTGTTTCTCAGGAGCCATTTTTGACTTACACAATGAATGTCCAGTAAGGGCGACAGCGACATAAGTAGCGAACTGACTGGTGTTTACGATAAGACTTGCGGAGTGGCAGGAATGCCCGTGGGTGCGGGTATGCTAACTGTAGCAACAAAAGAAGTGTGCATTGCACACCAACTTCAAATTAAGTTACAGTGTATAATACATTATTAAAATAAGTTTGTTCCATGGAAGCTTAAATTCGCCGACGCAAAATCCGCGGATATAAAGGGTCTGCTGTACTTAAGTGCACTCACATTTTCCATTTCCTCCTCATCTAACCTCACTGTACATTCAGTGACTTCATTTCACTCAAAGACCATAACTTTACCCTTCGCTACACTCACCTTTAGATTCCATTTCTTACACACTCACAAACTCAGTCACCAAGCCTTGCAACTCCCTTTCATCTTCAATTAACAGTACAGCATCATTTGCAAAGAACAGTATAGGGAATTTCCACACACACTGCCCTCTCTCATTAGGGCAGCTCCAACATCCACTGCCCTAATTGTATCGCTTTTATAACCCCATCCATATACAGATTGAATAACCATGGAGACATGACACATCCCTGTTTCAGTCCAAGCATCAGATAGAAAAATTCACTCAGTTCACTGTCCACATGCACTGCAGCCTTAGCACCCTCATACATACTCTTCATGGCATTCAACAGCTTCCCATTTATTCCATATATTCTTAATACTTTCCACAGTCCTTGTCTGTCCACTCTGTCATATTCTTCCTCCAAATCCATGAAGGCCACATACAACTTTATTTCTAGAAACTTTTCCACTAAAGACCTAATAATGAATATCTGATCTACACAGCCACTTCCCTTCCTAAAACCTCCTTGTTTTTCTCCAACTAATTCCTCTGTTATTTCCATAACTGTCAATAAGTATCCTACTATATACTTTTCCTATAACTGTAAGGAGACAAATGCCCGTATGATTACCACACACTTCCTTTTCCCCTTTCCCTTTGTACAGGGGAATAATTATACCTGACTTCCAATCCTCTAGGACTTTGCCTTCCTCCCAGGCCAATCTGCACATCTTCCACATCCATTCTACTATTATCTCTCCCCCATGCTTCAGCGTTTCACCACACACTCCATCAATTCCTAGGGCTTTCCCCATTTGACTTTCTTCATTGCTTCCACAACTTCCATCCTACTGATTTCTTCCTTTCTTCTCACATCCCTCCTTCTCCCAGCTACTTATATTCACATTAATTTCATTCTCTATGTTCAACAATTCCTTAAAGTGTTCTCTCCATCTGCTCGCTTTTTCTCCCTTCTCCACCAGCAGTGTACCATTTTTATCTTTCTCTCCCTGACTTGTATCTTTAACACCCTGTCAAACTTTCTTTACCTCTTTCCAGAACATTTTCTTACATTCCCTCCACTTTACACTCAAATTCCTTCCAAATTTCTTATCCACTCACTTCTTACTCTCTCTTACTAATAGTTTCACCTCTCTCTTCCTCTCTACATATCTCTGTCTCTCAGCTTCCTCCACACTCCTGTTTCTCATCCACTCACTATGTGCTTTCTTCTTTTGTGCCACAGCCTGTCTCACCTCTTCATTCCACCATGCTGTTCCGTGCATCCCACACACCACCTCACGTGCCATGATATTCGTAGTGCTATATGAACTCACACCAGCCCAGTTCTTTTGTCATTTCATTAAAGCATCACTTCTTTTCTCCCTGGAATTTTAGGAGTATGAGCAGCCTTGGCAGAAGCTAATGTAGGATGCTTAGGGACAACAGTAGGTAAATTGTGTTGCAGAAAATCTTTCATTGATGAATATCATAACCACAAAGTCAGTCAGCAAGTAGTTGAGGGTTACTAGTAAAGAGGAAATTCCACAGATGGTGAGGGTTAGCCATAGTCTAGTCAACACTTTTTTTTTTTTTTTTTTTTTTTTTTTTTTTTGTCAACAGTTAAATTAATTTCGAGAGAAATGAGGTAATGAGGAATGAAAGTACTGTACTATGTGTAATCCAGTTGAGAATGAAAGTAACACTGGATCCATAAATGTGATGAAGAGTGAGAGTACAATGTGAAATCCCGTAACTTTGTAGTTGTTTCCTACCAGGTGATGCGACGGGACCTGGTTGAGTCTGGTCGCGGGGGACCGGGTTCGCTGGAGAAGAGATGACACAGAGACTCCTGGGCTCGCACTAGAAGATAACACCACACTTCTGCCCTCCACCCTTTTTAAGCCAACCAACCCCTTGTATCCAACAGTTTTTGCACTTGTGGTTTATGGCTCTGTATAATTTTGGCTCTGGCATTTCCCATAGACCCCCTTGACTCGATATCAGATATCAGTTGCGATATGCCAGTATGGGTGACGACGACCTCTTCCACTTGCAGAAATGGGTAACTAATGCTCCTAATAGACAATTGATAAACTTTTTAAGGGAGTCGTGTTATTGTGACCCCTTGATAATCATGTGCCGTGTTATTGCACTTAAAAATGTGCAACTTTGATACATTGTAAATACTGTGCAAGAACAGCAGGGGATTTTTTTATTTCTGGGATTGACTACTGGTAGTTTTTATATAGAAAGTTGATTTTAGAGAGGTAACTATGATCTCCAGTAAGTTTCTCACTCATTCATCAAGAGTTAAGCAGTGTGTTTTCCAACTTAGTTTACCTGTGGGTGACATTTTGCTAACTTTGGACTGTTGTAAGTATAATGTGTAAAACTGTCCTAATAGTATATTGATGAATTTTTTTACAAACAGCTTTACAAACTATAGTAAATATAAAATTTATGGTAAATGGTTAAAGTACAAATGCCACATGTTATCACCTAAGTACTTTTTGTCTGATAATTAACCTATACATTACAGTACTAGGAATTTGCATAGTACATGCACTTGGTAATACCTGGTGTGCATTTTGAGATGTACAGTAAGAATTAATATGTTGATCTTAAGCACAGTAATTGGACAAAAATGTGAATAGGTGATGACATGCTGATGTGAGAATTCTTGTCATTGATTAAATTATTTTATGTGATTTGTGGACCAATTTAAGGTTTGTACATGATGTCTGTAATTGAGAAAAGTTTTTGATATTTTGCAAATATAGTCAAGTCAGATTACCTGAAATAATTATCCCTGCACTGCTGCATATAATAACTATGATTTACAGTGAGACTTCTGAAGTCACCAGTGTTAGCTTTTTAGCACATGTACATTTTTAAGATATTTTAATGCAAAATGAAGTAAACTATAAATTACTGTAAGGTTCTGGTACTTACTACTACTACTCTTCTGCAGGTTGAGAAGTTGAATGTTTTGCAAGTAGTGCCACACAGGAGAAAAACTTTCTTGCTCTTTAATGTGAAGCTTCATTATTAGTAGAAATGGGGCAAGCTTGTAAATATATTTTTAAGGTATGTAAAGCCTCTTTTTATGTTAAATATATTTTTAAGTAATAACAACCTGGCCCATATTGACCTGAGTACAAGTAGCCTAGCTCTGAAGTGTTTGCAGTTTTTGTACCATCACTCATCATTATTAAGATTATTGTCAATTTTGGCAGCATTCTCATATTTGGCACGTGGGGATGTAGTGTAGTGTCCTTTTGTTACTGACAGTTTTGAGTCCATGAATTAGGTTGGGTACTGCATTAGTATGTGTGGTTGTCTTGTGGCTCTATATGCTATTAACCCTTTGAATCTGAGTGATGTTTTGTTTAGTTTATTCTTGATGCAGTCAGACAATTTAATCAGCACTGGAAAGGCCTTTCATACTGAAAAGGATATTAAGGCTATCTCTAACCCCTCTGGTCTGAAATGTCTGTCCTAAGCTGAATAAAAATCCTCAGGAGATGGCAAGAATAAATGGATGTCCCCAGGCTCACTGGGTTAACACTGACATGCTGGTGCTGCTGCCTGCACTAGCTAACAAACATTAATGGCAGCTCTGAAAATGGCTCACATAATACTGCCTCATACACATTATGACTGTGTAGAAGAATTGTTTTTGTTTCATAGATATGTTGACCAATTTACAATACTTCTGCTATCTTTTTATTTTAGTTCCTATTTATTATGGCATTAAAAAGTATGGGATGTGACCCTTCAAAATGTAAGGTGCTGAAGTAAGGGAAGTATTTTTACTTTGTGTATTGTCTGTAATACAGTTTTGTACCATTAAAATAATATATTCTGATGAAGAGACTTAAATTCTAATGTTTCATTACTAGAGCATGTACTGCAGTTCAGGTACAGCCCAGCCTTAGTAATGATGAACTGCTTTTATATGTAATTTATTCCTTATAGTTTTATATTGGTGAAATGTTCACATTTTTATGATAAAATTCATGCTACTTTTTTTCTAAGTTGTATAGAGAAAATTTTACAAGCTACCATATACTGCATTAATTATAGTTTTCAGAAAAATTCAAAACTGTAATACCTAGTACTGCATATGGAGTAAATCTGAATGCAATAAAGGGATGGAGATAGAGATATTCTAGAGTTGGGGTAAACTATTGATTGCTTGATCAAACCAGTAAATGAAATACTGGTAGATGCTTAATAACTGCATATGAACAAAACCACGTTGTGAAATTTAGTACAATAGTTTTAGAGAGCTGTAGCTGATCTCAGTGAGAAAGGGAATAAGGCACCAGCAACACAAATAAGTAGATTTTGTCAAATCTAACCCCTCAGGAACTTGGACATCTTCAAATAGTTAATTAAAGGTGGAACATTTTTTAGTTTTGCATCATTGTGAAATTGGGAGCTACATTCATATTTAAATTTATGAAATAGGCATCCACACTGCAAGTGTGGTATGTGTCCATACAAGCAGTTTTTTTTTTCTCTCCAGAAAGTGACCACTGAAAGACAGTTTTCATGCCAATTTCAGAAAGGTACAACAATCCATGCCTGGCCTAATAGCTGAGAAAAGGACAAAGTTTTTATTGCTTTGTTCTTACCCAGCAGAAATGTATTTTTGTTTTTTTCATCTGTACTTGGCTGTTTGTAGGGGTACCACTGGATGGCAGTTGTCATGACTATTTCAGTATAGTAAGTCACGCCATGACTGGTTCAATAGCTGAAAAGAAAATTTTTGGTGCTTTTCATGTAGGGAAGTGTTGCACACCAATATTTTGGCCTCAGTATAATGTTCTCACATTCTTTGCTCACCTGAACAATAATTTTTTATTAAAGAGGGAATGAGATTTTTACCCCAGTAGAAAGACCAGATTGATGGCTTCTAATGTCTCTAGCATTTTCTTACTACCAAGCTTTTTAAACTTAGTTGCATATAGCTGTAGCAAAAATGTATTGCTCTGGCTTTTTTACTGGGCCTTTTATTACATATTCATTTTGAATTTTTGTCACTTGACCCTTTGAGATTTTCGGCCTTCCACCGATTGTGTCTGTGCCAGGTTCAGCCAGGCACACATAGAGCGCACTGTTGTGCAGCAATGTTTGTACGTAATTGGCCTCTGTACATTAACTTTTTATGGTAGACTAATGAACTTGGTACAGTTTTAAAGCTGAATAGTTGCTCTTTATCATAGTATGATTGAAAAAGGTAAATATGATTGCTTAAAGGCCAGTAGGACGAGTAGAAGTTAGCAGAAAAGGAAAAATCGCACACCCTTTCGTAGAAGAAGATTTGTAAAAAAAAAAAAAAAAAAATAAGAGTTTTGTGAAATTTGATAGCACC
The DNA here is from genome assembly GCA_018397915.1 of Birgus latro. Lineage (NCBI taxonomy): Eukaryota > Metazoa > Arthropoda > Malacostraca > Decapoda > Coenobitidae > Birgus > Birgus latro. Next base: position 120,808 of record JAGKTI010000340.1, read on the forward strand.
ATGTCAGTCTATAGTAAATTCCCTTTCTAATGATATATCGGGTATGGCAATTTATGTTAGTTTTCACAGAGAAAAGTGAAAGCTCTCACTGTCACGCAGGCATATATCCATGCTGGTAATACCGATGTTATACATGGTAAAAACCTTTTTATTAAGCATATCTATCTGATGTAATCTTCATTGTAAAAACAAATACGGTAATCCCTGTAAGACCGGATGCCCAAGTCCCAGACACCCCAAGTCCCGGACATTTTGGGCTGGGTTCTTGGGGGGGGGGGATCCGACATGTTTTGAACCGTAACTTTGAGCTTGGTGAGCGGCACCCAACAGCTGTGTCTTCGCACTCTTCCTCCTCCCCAGTTCCCGCTAAACTACCATCGAGACTAGATGATCGTTGCAGTGGCTGCCGCTCGTGCTCGCTTTTGTAAATAAACAGTAAATAAACTGCAGTACCTCGCCACCAGACCACATGGGAATTTACAGTGTTGTGCAGTGTTAAGAAAGTAGAATTCAGAGTGCAAAGGATTAAGTTCAGAGTGCAAACTGGCGTGGTGCACGTAAGAACAGAATGTGTAGTGTTCAACAGTTATAATTCACAGTGCTAAAGATTAAGTGCAGCACAACACTGGATTACTGTATGTGCTTCAAGAGCATTTTCACCATGTCAGAGCCTTAGAGGAGGCGAGTTAATCTTCGTAACAGCCACGGACGTGTTGTAAGTACGCTGGAAACTGCTAATTATTTTCCATACTCACCTCCAATTCCTCATTCTTTGGTTCCACTTCATTTATTTCATGCTTTCTGTCCCTTATTTGTGTGAATAGGGTCTTAAATAGGTGCTGTTCATGCCTGGTAGGGAGTTACAGTACCCTGTCAGCTGCTAAATATTTTCCATACTCACCTCTAATTCCTCATTCTCTGGTTCCTTTTCAATTATTTCATGCTTTCTGTCCCTTATTTGTGTGAATAGGGTCTTAAATAGGCACTGTGCATGTCTGGTAGGGTTATTTAGGTGGTTTTCAGAGTCAGTTTGGGTTAGGGTCTATAAGTTCCTGTCCAAGAGGCTTTGGCCCGAGACCCGGACAAGACTTGGTTCCGGACATGCCTTTGGCTCTGTTACGTCGGATCTTGGAGGGATTACTGTAGTTGGAAAAGGATAAGCAGGATAGTGTATGTGGAACAAGGCCAGATAGATGGAAAACATGCAGAAAAAAATACTGTTACATATGACTCGAATTCGAGTCATCAGAATCTCAACAGTTGGATTTATGATGACACGAAATCGCATCGTTAGAATCTCAAAGGGTTAACATCTTAACACATGGATTGTGCAGTTACCTTTTTTTATCCCACCCCATGGTGCACAAAAAATGAAAAAAATAAAATAAATAGTTTTTTATTATAAACTTGAAGATAAACGTCCAGGCCATCATCCGGTGAAAAAAAAAAAAAAAAGTGCGTAGCGCCATGTGTAAGTTTGCGTAGTGGTGGAGTAGTGAAAAAATGGTGGGGGGGAAATAGTTTTTTATTATAAACTTGAAGATAAATATCTAGGGCATCATCTGGTGAAAAAATGAAAAAAAAAAGGGAAAAAAAAATCTCTCCGTCCTTGCGCAGTGCCATGCGTAAGTTTGCTTAGGGGTGGAGTAGTGAGCAGTGATGCACGGCCACTGGAAGGTTAGCACAGCCTGAGCTTCCCAGCCTGAGCTGTGGCTCGCAATCTGCAGGTTAAATGTCAGGACCAACTTGCCTAGCCCCAGGCTTCCATGCTTCTGATGGGGGAACATAGGATTTGATGATGGATGGATGGGCCTCTCAGTCTGTGATTTTTTTTTTTTTTTTTTACGCTTCATTTGCACTACTAAGCGTCTCTCAAGCTGAATAACGTCATCTTGTAGGAGTAAGAATGAAATATGTCATCATACTGAAGGGGTAATGACCTGAGCATTCTAGAAATCACTGTATGTATTGATAGCAGTTCCATATCAACCACTTGGTGTGAGATGCTACATATTGTTATTTAGTGGGTGTTGTAATTGTTTTACTTAGACCCAAGTGCTTAAGAGTATTCTTATTGTAATATAGTAGTACCGTACTGTATTCCAGATCAGAATGTCATCATGATCCAACTTCAGTTTCCCAGGTTTATATGTAGTGGAGTGATATAGGACATTTTGAATATAGGGAAACAGGGCCATCTCTGCAGTAAATTATTGTCAGATGTTATGAACTAGAACTAAAGATATTTTAGTATATCTGGTTCACATTATCTGAGCAGTCTTAATGATGGCCTATTTACTGCAGGGTTGAGTTCAATGACTCCATTGTACATGAACTTGTTCATCATCATTTTCACACACATATCAGTGGACAAATTAATTGGCTAGTATAAACTCCATTCTTTTGTAGCGTAGATGTGATGCTGCATGTAGTACAGATTTTGGTAATTGGGTCACCACTGCCTTATACTGTATCCAGTTTATTTTTACCCAGCGGAACTAGGTCACTCCTGCAACTTGAATATTCTTTTTGATTTCATGAAATTTGATAAACTCTAATTATGAGGTAGGAGTGAATCTCCTTGGTTACTAGTCAACCTCCAGTCTGAGTACACTTAGCCATCAACTGTGCTGAAAGTGGTTGAGGATCATTGCCAGGTTAAACTAACACTCTTTAATACAGTAATTTCTCATTTAACATGCCCTACTCGTAGTGTTTTTCAGTAAAAAGAAGTTTATTAATATAAGAACACTTTCACATAACATGCCACCAATTATTATTAACTTCTTCAGTCTGTTGATATGCTGTGTTTTATTCTTATTTTCTCTACACAAATTGTTTTAATTTAGAAAAAGCTTTTAATTGAAGGGGTTAGATAATACCATCATTAACCTCTTTATTACTTGAGTGTTTTCCTAACCAGGAAAAAAATAAATAAACTACAAAAATATGTCACCATATAGAAGGGGCTTAGGTGTCAGGGTGTGGAGTGAAGGATAAAGGTTGAGAGAACAGACTAGTAACAGTATTTATTGCAATATTGTATTTTTTTTTTCATACTTGTATACTTAACACGTAATACATTCATATACACCATTTCTTATCAACTTTTTATCCACACTGGATGCCATGAATGAAATGTTTGTTATTTGAGATGAACATTTTTTGCCAGAACATCACCCTCATTGCAAAGGAAGTCTCACATAATGCTATAGTTTTCAAGAATTCAGTACATGTCCATGATCCCCCTCCCATAACTATTGAACTTTGGATGACAGTCTGAAATGGAGAGGTCATGTATGTTCCATTATTTTACTTTACATAATTATAAAGACCATGGACCCTGCTAGTATGTGTAGGTATTTTCACTCGATGGTAGTGAAACATGCCATGATCTTACCATTTCCATTCTTATTAACCCATTCACCCTGAAAAATCTCCCATAGACTGAAAAAAAGTTGTCTGCAAATCAGGGGAGACTGGCAGATCACAAGTATAAATGGCAGAGAAGCTTTATTCAACAGTTGTTCTATAATTACAATACATTGGACTTAGTTGCAAAAAACAAACATATAAAATGGCATCTTATATCCAGGGTTTTACTGTATACTTCCACCACAGGGGCATTATTTTTTCTTTATTCAGACTATTTCCAGATTATTTTATTAAGGTTAAGGGAGACCAATAGTAGTGAAAGGATAACAGAGGCAGCATTAAACATATTTGTCAAGGCGTTCCCATCTCACAGCTTTGAAGGCCTTGGTCATGCATCCTTATATATATATTAATATATAATATATATATATATATATATATATATAGATAGATAGATATATATGTTACATAATGCCACTCAGGGATGAGTGAGGCTGGTCACTCTCATCTTAAATGTCTGGACCAACTTGCCTAACCCTGGGCTCCTACACACCTCTGTGGGGGCAACATGGGATTGGATGATGATTGAAAAAAATATATATATATAAATAATGGTTACTTAGTAATATTTGGTGTCATGTAACTCCAGTACCAGTGGTATGCCATCAGCAGGTTGCTTCGTGCATCCCCCCCCCCCTTACTCTTGCCAACCATTACCAAAGACAGGGTTTCAATTCAGAGTTTTCCTTTTGCCCCAGTTTAATCCAACCTACCCCTGGGAATAGATTTCAGCTGTGTAGATGAGATGTGTACCGCATGTACAATAGTTGTGGTCTGGAATTAGAGTGAATGTGGTTAAGTCCACTGTGTAGGAGCATTGTGCATAGCCAGTTACTGGACTTCTTGCCTTGCACCACTCCACCACTCTCATAGGAAAACCTCCCACAGACAGGAATCACCATCCACCTCCTACCTGAAGGCAAATAATTAATGAAAAAAAACTCACTAGACTTAAGGGGTTGCAGCACAGGGAATATATGGGTGTGTTTTTACTTCCAGGTTAGGCTTTTCCAGTCACTTCACAATTGCATTAGACATTGTTGGCTACAGTGACATATTGCAAATTATTCCTATTAGTACTAGGCAGTCTTATTAAGCTCAGGAGTCCCTCTCTCACAGTTTAGGGATTTATGAATGCTTCGTCTGGCTTCTCCTGTTGGAAAGTCTCTCCTGAGCTGAATAAAATTGAGGGGAGATAAATGACTAAAGTACAATAGACATCTTTAGGCTGAAGTAAATTGCAGAAAGATTGCAAGTTGTAAGTTGTAAGTTCTAGTGCTACCCAAACTGAGTTGCCATTCAGACGTATGGACCACATCTCTGACACTGAATGAAGATTTCTCATATTCCAGTTGAACAAATGTTTGTTTACAGTCATTTGTCCAGCAGTTTGGTTATCAGTATCGTTTCGTTTTTGAAGGCTCCAACATGCTTGCATGCGTCAGCCTTGGTCACCTAATGGCGGCTCTCCATGCTGCTCTATCTTTGGCAGCCTCCCTGTTCGGTCCCTTAACCTTGAGGTCACACTTAATGACCTCATCCCATGTCTTTCTCGGTCCGCCCCTCCCAACCCCTCCGCCAGTATTAACACTTCTTACCCTCTGCACCTAATTATCATCCCCCATCCTCTCCACATGTCCAAACCACCTCAGCCTACCTTTCCTCATCACAGCAGCAATACACTCCAGTCCCATCCTACCTCTCAACTCTTCCATCGTAAATCCAGCCCCCCCCAGGCCTTGCACGCAGGAACGCATTGCACATCCACCTAATCATTGTCATTTTTGTATGTTTAAGCCTGCGAATATCCTCTTCCTTTACTGCCCAGGTCTCACTACCATACAGCATCACACTCCTAACACATGCTGCATACAAAGACCCCTTAGCATGTAGGGAGAGTCCTCTCAGTGTCAGGAGAGGCAACAGCTCCCTGAACTTTTTCCAATCACTTCTCACCCTAGCAACCGAGCTAGCTCCAGCCCCACCTCCGGCACATAGCATGTCTCCCAAATAAAACTCTTCCACACACTCAAGAGACTCACCAGCAAGTTCAGTCCTTTCACTCCTAACAATCTCCACCTGCTCTCCCCGACACACCACACACATAAATCAGAATTATCTCGCAGTCTGCCTCTAATACCACTACATTTCTTGTGCGCTCATTTATCACAAACACTGCACAGGATGGAATTACTTCCCACACCTTTGCGGCAAACTGCACATGGCCTCTCTCCCTCTCCTCTGTTTATATTATCAGCCAACGCTATATCAGCACCATTGGGTTTTATATGTACTGTATAACACACACACACACACACACAAACTGTGACCTCAGAGATAAGGGACTGAATAGGGAGGCTGCCAGAGATCGAGCAGCGTGGAGAATTGCCGTAAGGTGACCAAGGATGATGCCTTCGAGTGTGTTGGAGCCTTTGTAAACGAAACAAAGAGTACTTTCACATGACTTAGCATGATAACACTTTTTGTATTTTAGTCTTTCTTGCTGTAAGCATTTGATTCAGCTTAAGGGAGACCTCTCAGGTTAAAGGGTTAAGAAAGATCATTTTCATATTGAGTGCTGGAGGTCACTCTTAAACTTAAGAAAATTGTCATCACAGTAAGAGTTATGGTACTTTGATTTATCTGCCAACAAAGTTGGAGGAGGTTATGTATTCACTCCTGTTTGTCTGTATATTTGTGTGTTTGTCCACAAGGTATCTCTAAAAGACATTGGTGAATTCCAATGAAATTTTGTGGATATGTGGGTCATGGGCCAAGGAAGAGCTGGTGATATTTTGGAAGTGATCTCAGTTGTCTGGTATAAGCAATGGCAGAATTATATGCTCTCTGAGTGTGCTTGACTTGTTACATGTTTGATCAGTCACTCCAAACCCCATCATCATGTGGATGTCTTTCTTACTTTGTCATAGGTTGTATGCTATTTTAAGTAGCATGGGAGACTGCTGCCGGCATAGTGAAGTTGAGTAAAATTGTCCTGTGATACCAAGAGTAAAATATGGTAAACCCTTGATATAACAAACTAACTGGGGGGAGACTATATCTGAAAGTTCGCTATATACGAGGGGTTCGGTATTTCCGAGGGATTACCGAACTTAGTTCTCTATATGAGCGGAGTCGTTCAGTGCTCAAACATAACCTAAGCTAACTCTATGAAGTTTTACATGGAGAATTCAATGGTTTCTGAAGTTGTACATGTAAATACAATACTGTATGAAGTTGTACATATAAATACAATACCTATTATAAGAATACAGTATAATGTGGTACTGTTACAGTACACTTACTGTGCCAGGAAGGGATGCTGTTGAAGTACACTTACTGTGCCAGGGAGGGATGCTTTTGAAGTACAATTACTGTGCCAGGAAGGGATGCTGTTGAAGTACACTTACTGTGCCAGGAAGGGATGCTGTTGTCACCATGGGCTGATCACGAACTTCCCCCACATTTAGCCACTTTTGTTCGCAAAATCCAGGGGAAGTTCGGTCGCGAATTGGCTGTTCGCCATATCCGAAATTCACAATACTGGGGTTCGTTATATCAAGGGTTTACTGTACGTACAAAAGTTTTCACGGTTGTAAAGAGGGACACATGAGGAAAGTTCCACTTGCCTACTGTTTTGAACCTTTGAATGTAAAGCAGGCATTAATGGAACAGTAGCTGGACACTCACCCATGTGGTAACTGTGTAAGTGGGATTGGGTTATGGGAGGAGGAGGGTTAGGGCAGCTGATGCCTCTTATCCTTCCTTCTCCCATCCTTTCCCCTTTTACACCCAATTGCCAGTTAGGCAAGTATCTGGCTCTGCATTACTAGTGCTTGTCTCACGCTTAGAGGTTCAAACTGATAGGCTAGTTTATAACACGGAACTTTCCTCAAGTGTCAAGAATAAATTTTAAAGATGTCTTTGTAGTGATGGGGCTTGAAATCACTTGCCCCAGTCCCTTTTCTAACCCTTTTATAGTACAGGATGTCACTGAGGTTCAGTAATTCCTGATAAATCTGATAATGTGTTTCACCATAAAGCTGTTAATCAGTATAGGAACACACTTGCACAGATCATTCCAATGCTCTTTATGTAGTAAGCATCAAAGGAGTAGTTGTCTCAATATATCACCTATTTCTCTGCTTATAAACTTGAATAATTTATATAGTACACATAGGTACACCGTCAAAGTATCGGTTACATTTCACACTTATTTGTAGCCTTCGATATGATTTAATATTTGAAAAGATAACCTGTCTTGCCTGAATGTAACTCTTTACTGATGTGATTTTCACATAACACAGTAAGTTTCAGGAGAACATCTATATTGTATGAGAAATTATTGTGCAGACATTTTTTATTGGCCACACTAGATTATTCAGTTCATTAGAAGGAAAACCCAAAATTGGTTTGATGAGATCTGTTTAATTGCTATGAATGTTTTATGGAGTCCTGATTGTTCTGCTGGTTGTCTTATTAGTTGCAAATTTCAGTTTTTTTTTTTTTTTTTTTTTTTTTTTTTTTTTTTTTTTTTTTTTTTTATGTTTTTTTTTTTTTTTTTTTTTTTTTTTTTTTTTTTTTGCTAAAGCAAAATAAATATTTAGAATAAAAATAAATTTTGTCTTAAGTGCAAAAACCTTGCAGTAGATGTTCTCAGATGACTAGGAAAGTAGGACTGATTTAGTCTAGGGAAACTGCATCTGCAGTTAACAGCAGCGCTTTATTTCACTATGTGGATTTGTCAGTACTGTTCATATACTGTGTCAGGAAACAGTTTTGCATCAATTCACACAATGATTTATTCAGTTTTTGTAATATAAAGTCATCCTTCAGGCTAAAATGAACATGTAGAGGCAGTTGTGTCTCGGGGTATCCCTTAATATAAAGTCATCCTTCAGGCTAAAATAAAATTATAGAGGCAGTTGTGTCTCGGGGTATCCCTTACTGTTAGGGGTAAGTTTTGGTAGTTCATGTCTCCTGAATACGAGAAGCACCTTAGCTGAACAAGGTAGTTTGACTTTAGCCAGATTAACATGATGATAAGGGGATAAAGGAGGATTCAGTACAAGTACATACAGGAATACCTTCATATAATCTTTAGGTAGACATTGTCAGTATATGCTTTTGAGATTTGGTTTAGTAAACTAGGTTAAGTTAGTACAGCTATGCACAATTCAAAAATGCTTCCAGTCCTTCTCATTGTATAGTTTGTACCTGAAGCTCAAATGTATCTTTTATCACTTAGGTTATCTTACTAATTAGATTATAAGGAACTTCAGGCAGTTTTTGTTTGATGCTACACAAAGTAAAATGTGTGTACTGGATGATTATTTACCGTAAGTTCTCATTATATGCTGCCATTTTAGCAGTTAAGTCCATAGTGAATTGTCTGCTAACCTCTCCAGTCTGACAACATTTTGTATTTTATTCTAGCTATCTCCAGTTGATTTATTCACTTTAGGAATACCTTTCTAACTGGAGGTGTTAGATACTGCTTCATTTTATCCTTCAGTACAAGTGATCTTTCCTAAATTGAATCATTGCAACTGAAGATAGCAATAATAAACTCAGAAAAATCTATTTTTTGATTTAAGGGGTAGTAGTAGTAGTTGNTTATCCTTCAGTACAAGTGATCTTTCCTAAATTGAATCATTGCAACTGAAGATAGCAATAATAAACTCAAAAAAATGTATTGTTTGATTTAAGGGGTAGTAGTAGTAGTAGCAGCAGCAGCAGCAGCAGCAGTAGTAGTAGTAGTAGTAGTAGTAGTAGTTGTAGCCCCAGGTTTATCTGAAGTATGGACCTGCTGGACTGTTAACTGAAAGTGAACATTTACAGCTCACCATCATCCCTTTGGGGGACAAAGAAGTACAGGTAGTTGAGGGACGTTTGTATAACCAGGCAATTGAGTGACCTGGTTATATATATGCTACCACATGAGGCATCCCTCTCCAGCACCAATTGAAGGAGTGAAGCTCCATTGCTCTTTAGAAATGATTTACCAGTTTCTGCCAATTTACATTAAAAAGAAAAAAAGAAGCATTTTGAACCACATCTCATATATATAATGAGGACTTAAAGTTGTACTGATGCATAGCCAAAGTGATGCATAGCAATTCATGATGTTCTTAGGATTCCTTACCAAACTTGAGTGAGTATAGCCTTTGTCACTGTAACTTTCCCAGTGTCATCTCCTTCATTTTTTTTTTTCCCCCAGTATTTTGGTTTTTGTGTTACTTTTTTATCATCTGTGATATTGTTGTTTTGTAAATTAATCATTTGTAAAAATTGTAATATAGTACACACATTTTGTATAGTTCCGGTACAGCACATAATTATTGAAGTAAACCAGACTATTAGAATTAATAATAAGCAGTTTTGTCATGATAATTTTGATTGCAGTAAACTTTTCATAACTGAATTATTAATGTCGAGTAAAATATGGTCTCTAAAACTCCTGTTATATTGTTGTGTCTTTAGTTAACAAATATGACAAAGTGATTTGACAGGATTATGGCATATGTGAAAGTATCAGTATGATTAGTTGCATTAGAATTATGAAAGGCTTCAAGAAGGTCAACATCATGTCAGATGGGAGGATAGGGAGAGATCCGCAAACTTATCACCAATTCCCAGTTGTAGCTTAGGCTTGTTTTTATAGGAAGAACAAGAGATTGGAAGATTCAACACTTGCCTTTCCTTGCTTTTCTTGAAAATTTTTAAAAACGTATAATGCTCTTCTCATGACTATGACTAGTTTCTACAGACAGAATAAGAGATTTGTCACCCATGTCACATAAGAGTGCTTTCCTCTGTATGGGACAGTTCGTAGATGCAGACAAAGAGATCAAGAGTGTGACCTTGTGCTTGACATCTTACCCTCATTCTCTTCTAGGATGCTTAATGAATTTAGGCAGTTCAACTGAATGTATCCCATTGAAGTCTCAGTCCAAAGGGTGGATGGGGTTTATTGCACAAGTAATGCTGCTAATGGGAAAACAACTGGTCACTTGCCTTCATGTCTGATAATCCAAAAGATTGTTTTGTGTTTGTATGTAGTTCTGTCCTGATAGAACAATATAGATGATGGTTGGAAAATTCTAGACCCTCCATCTTATTCTTGCAAAAACAAATCATAGTTACAACAGGAAACTGATCTTGGGATTGTTTGTGAATCCAGGCCCTGTACAGTATGTCTTAAAAGATCAAGTTTGTGGCTGTTGAGGTTAGTGTTAGCTGTCATGTGAGTTACAAGCCATCAGGGAATTAAAGTACAAACTCTTGTCTTCTGGAAAGCGTATGCTGTGTTAATGTTTATTAGCTAGTGTTATATTTAGACATTATTTTAGCACTGTTATAAGGGAATATCAACCATGTTTTTGCAGTTATATCTGATGGCACTTTGAGCTGTATTTCTAGTTGGCCTTGGAGATTTTGTAATGCCTCTTTCTTGGCAATTTATTGTGCACATTACACATTAATAATCCTCTCGTATGTCACTGATGCAAACCGTCAGTATCAAGAATATGTACAAAACATACAAGAGATAGTAAGGTGTATGATAGAAAATAAATTGCCAAGGAGGGGAGGCTACCAAGTGTATACCAATAAGGATATGGCCATTAGTCGGCTGCATCTCTTTAATGGTTTAGCCTGAGAGAAATAGGGTGATGCTCGAGCCCAGCAAGTCCCACCTGTCATGTGTGTTACCTCAGCTATGCTGTGTGCATATTTAAATTATTTATGGAATTCAGTAGGAATATAAATGCATACATCAACTTAAATTCTGCATACTACCTTAATTATATGTTCCAATATTAGTATTTTGCTCACTGTCCAGAGTAACACAAGTTGTAAACCTGGATGTTTATATTCAGTGTCATTCTCTTTGTGACATACACTTAATGTATAATCTTGACAATGGAAATCTTCATGTCTTTAGTCTTGTTTGAGTTGCATTCATCTTGCTTGCTTTGTTTCCTTCTTATTGATATTGTTATTTGCATATAAGTGAAGTATTTCTTTCCAACCCCATTATGATTCATAATTGCCTGACTGACTTTCATGACTGATATTCCAAAAGATTGTTTTGTGTTTGAATGTCATTCTGAATTATGCAGATGCATATATTACTCTACCTGGATATGTTGTATGTTGTGTCTTGTGCTGCCTTACCCAACCTAGATTCAGAGGTCAGCTTTGTCAGTGTTCAAGCTTGTGTGTTTCTATTGTACTGGAAAAGAAGTTTTGAGAAGTGAATGCATTTCATGTGATGCTTTGTCATCTATTACATTGTTAATGCTTAATTGTATGTGGATACTAATTGTTCACAACTTTCCACTGTGGGTATTGTCTCTTGTATTGTGGTTTAAGATACATAGATGGTGCACGTACAGTAGGAACATGCACGTGATGTGTTGCCAAATATTGTTATTTCAGAATTGGTTGATAATTGTCAGTGATAGGCTGTGCAGGCCCTCCTGTGTATGTCTGATATGTTTATTATGTTATCAGATGCAAGGACTTAACTCCTTCAGTCTGATGACATTTTTCTGTTTTGTTTTTGCTGCTACCAGTCAGTTTTACTCGAGGGAAACCTGTTGTACTGAATAGGTAAATGAAGACAATTTGTAACCGCTCCAGTTTGAGAAGTACAGTATATCCCAGATGGAATTAAGTCATCTGGTGTTGATAAGAATATGGTAAAAAGAAAAAAAATCATCAAAAATGGTTAAGCATCATCTGAGAGCTATTTATCTAAGATCTATATAACTGATATACAGTAATAAATACTGTATTTCAGTTTCTCTTATGAAGTATATTTTCTTAAATTTGTTTTACAGTATATTTTTTATCTTTAATTTATTGTGCAGGTAAATATGAAAAATAATTCTCTTTCAGAATGTATCACCATATCTGTTCACAGTCATTTAACTGGATGCAAGTTGAGCATGCTTATCCCACTTGAATTACTGATATATGCTTTTAAATTGTAGTACCATGTCATTTGGTTTAATAGCTTCATAATCAGCCATGGGTTTGTAATAATAAGCATTACAAATTTTATTTTGATTATATGAGTAAGGCCAGTAATATTATTGGCATGAGGTAGTTAAGTAAATCATTCAATTATTCATTCATCATCTAAGCCAGTGCTGCCCCATGAGGTGTGTAGGAGCCCAAGGTTAGGCAAGTTGGTCCTGACATTTTAGATGAGAGTGACCAGCCTACCTTATCCGTGTGTGACATTACGTGAGCAGTAAACCCCAACCATTCCCTGGATATAAACCTGCACCGGTGCAATCCGCCAATTGGAGTGCCTTAATTGCCCACTAAACCACTACTTGTCATAATTTGGTTATATGGTTACCATGCAGTTTAGTACATGGTTTCTTAGTGTAGAGGAAACCATTTACCCCAACAATTCGGGGAGAGTCACCCATAGACAGAAGGAAGAGGAAAGAGTGAAGGAAGGAAAGACAAGAAGAAGGATGGAAAGAAGGAAGGAAGAGGAAAGAGTGAAGGAAGGAAAGACAAGAAGAAGGAAGGAAGAGGAAAGGGCAGGCACCCAAGAGCAGCATTACATTGAGTGAGTGGATGGTGAGCACCCCCACCAACCAAAAAGTTAAGTAATAATAATAATAATAATCATCCATCCATCCATCATCCAGTCCTACGTTGCCCCATGAGGAGTGTAGGAGCCTGGGGCTAGGCAAGTTGGTCTTGACATTTAAGATGAGAGTGACCAGCCTCACTCATCCCTGAGTGGCATTATGTGAGCAATAAACCCCAACCATCCCTTGGATATAAACCTTCACTGGTTCAATCCGATTGGAGCGCCCGAATTACCCACTAAACCATCAGGTGCTAAAGTTTGGTTATATGGTTACCACCCAGCATAGTAAAGGTTTCCTGGTGTACAGGAAACCATTTGGCTTGGCACTCAGTGTAGAGTCACCCACAGGCAGAAGGAAGAGGAAAGAATAAAGAAAAGAAAGAAGAGTGATCATAAAGTCACCTGCAGGCAGAAGGATGAGGAAAGAATGAAGGAAAGAAAGACAGAGGAGGATGAAAGGAAAGAAGGATGGAGGAGAGGAAATCTATCTATCTATCTATAGATAGATTTCCTCTCCTCCATCCTTCTTTCCTTTCATCCTCCTCATCATGATGATAAAATAAAGGTTCATTTTTTTATCAACAGCAGTGTTAACTTACACATGCCTGCTCTTTCCTGACCAGGGAATTTGTGTCTAACTTTGTTGCGATGATGGTACAAGAGAAATACTTTATTCTTTTCAGGTAGTACTGTAGAGAGTATCTGACCTTAGAGCTGGATCACAGCAAGTTAAGTAGAATTAGTGTGAACATACTAAGAAGTACATACTGTACTGTACTAGGTTTTGGAAATACTTTCAATGTAAAAAAAAAAAGAAAAGTCTGCTGTTGGCAGTAGCATCAATAGATAATGGTAAGTAACTGTTTGTGGCTCTGGGTTTATCTGCGAACCCTTAGAAAACCATCGTACACCCAACCCTATTATGGAGGCACCGTAAGAGAAGGCAGCTGTCGTTTTTAATTTATTGGTCATCTGTATGCACAGTAAAAAACACCATGAGGCACTCAGCTATTTTGCTTATTTCTGTAACTTAGGTTTTTTATCTTGTGGAGGGTTATTCACCCACAGTCCTGGAACAGAAGGTCTCTCCATCATCTAGGTTACCACAGTTCCTTTTCCCATGTTAGCCCAAGTACAGGACTCATTTTACCTACCAACCCAGAAGGGTGGAAGGACACCAGAGTGAGTGCCACTAGTTTATTTGCACCAGGATTCAAACCTTGGTGCTATTGGACCAGCATCTTTGTAGCTAGGAATGCTAACCATTCAGCCGCCACAGCAATACATACAGTAATTTAGTGATAAAAGGAGTTATCACTACCTGGTGCTTACTCTCACATATTCCACATTACACAGTCTTCTATTTTCAAAATTTCTTCAAGATGTGGTGTTTGTTACATATTGTCTTTTTTACTTAAAAATTCCCATCAAGATGTGCTTTTATAGAAACTAAAAGTATATCAGTTATTAAAGTGGCATAAGTGTTCTCACTTGTACAAAACCCTGAAACTTAGAAAGCATGATGTAATATCTGGCAGTGATTTATGTACATTTATATACAGTACATATATAAGTGTATATACTAGTACATATGTCTGTGTATTAATACATAAGTATGTACTTTATTACATCTTAGAAGATACAAATTGAAATATGTGTTCATCCACAACACTGTGGGCTCCTCCAAACCTTTCTTGTTGCATCATACCCTTTCATGTTTGTACACATTAGTCTTTTATTCTTTACTGTTAAGATCTTTGATAAATATATGGCCATTGCGTAAGTTGACATATTAATTTCAGTTTTGTTCTAATGTAGAATTTTTCATGAATTTTTTAATGGGGAGTTAGGCCTAAATGCAGGTTTCTGGGTTACAGAAATGTGAGAATTCCTTTACTCTTACCCTGTCTAGCTATGCAAAGTAGAAAAAATGTTAGGTGGTGATGTTGATTAAAGTTAAAAGAAAGAAAAACTATAAACATGAGTTATAGTTTAAATATAATAATTTTCTGTAAACTCAGAGTTAAATGCAGTATAATGCAGTACTATTGTATACTGTAGTAAAAAAAAATCTGGTATTGTTACAGAAAATAAGAAAATATAATTGTGATAAAAGTACTGTATATGGTCCGTTGATGGGCATACAGTCCCGGTTACAGTAGGTTAGGTACGGCATATTTTATCTAATGTTGTTAGTGTGTTCAGACTGTTTCATGTGATTGGTCAGAATTGTTGGGCCTGTTGCAATGCCAGTTAATTTTATAGAGGTAGAATCTAAATTCACAATCAGATTAATTGTCTTAAAGTGTGTTATTTTCATAAACATGTTGCAATGTTTGTGAAGAGGTTCAAAATGCCAAACATACAGTTAGAATCAAAGGCCATTAATATCTGAGTAGTTACATGATGCATGAAAATGGGTCAGGGTTGCAGTTTTTCGTTTATTTTATTGGTATTAACAGGTATTGGAAGGCATCAAAGTTATTTTTGTATTTTCCTTAAGCTGTGAATGTACTAATTTTGAAATTGATTTAACTGACTGTTGTCAGATTTTGACATTTATAATTTTTGTAAAGTTAGTCACCTACCTCAGTGGCCCCACGTGACTTTCAAATAAATTGGAAAAAAAATACCATTTGTCTTAGCAGCCACTTGATATGCTAGAGAGGGATGCCTTCATTTGATTGCACCAATATAACCAGGCAGCTTTCACTGCCCAGTTATATAAATATCCCTCATTTTTTTGCTATCCTCTACAAGGAGGATGGTGAAATGGATGAGAAGAGTAACTTCAGCCTGCAGTCAACCGGGGTCACATCCAAGTGAACCTGGGGCTACAGTAACAAGTCTTTTTATGTGGTCTCGCTCCAGTGACACTGCTGCATGCGGGGTTAGGTTACAGAGGGTTGTTTGACAGTAGCACGTGCAGTCTTTGTTTACGGCTTTTTTGTAGGTTAGTACTACAGGACAATTTTATAAAGGTTAGGTTGTGCAAAAGTTAATGAAAGCTATATGTAACTTCTCTGGTATGAATTGTCTATCCTGAGCTGAAAAAATTGTGAAGATTGCAGTTCTCAAATACTGTACAGTAATCCCTCAATTATCCAACATAATAGAGCCAAAGGCATGTCCGGGTAGTGGCTCCGTCCAGATAGCTGACTTCTGCCATGGCCCCTATTTGTACATAACCTAACTTTGCAAGTCAGTGTAAAAGGCCACTACAGTACATCATTCAACACTTGTTCCTGTTGTTTAACACTACTCTATCTGGTCAAGCAGACCTATAAACCACAGCCAAGCAATTACCATGGTAAGGCAGACCCATCAACCACAGTCAGGCAGTCACCACTACAGGGCCATACCCTGCAGTGACATGACAAAAACATGAGCAGACCATCTACACAAGAAAAAAACAGTGGGCTCACAAAACATAATGATATAATGGAATAAAATTGTGGTAAAATAGAATAAAATCATGGCAGAGTACAGTAAGCTACAAAAAAATCAACGTAAAAACAATTCCTTGCTGGGCTTCATTGTGAAATTCCTTCCACCTCGACTCGGACTGTTGTACTGCAGCTGGCGAAGCTGTTGCACTGCACGGTATGTCTCATGTGGTCTAGTGGCGTAGTCTGAAGAACTTAGTCCGAGTCAGAGTCAAGGAGGATCTCCGGCATCCGGCCCAGGGTAGCGGCTGTGGGACGTGGAGATGGACTGCCTACTTCAGGTGACTCTGAAGACAGCCGCAAACTCATGTCCAGGGGAGACACAACGGATGACGACGTGCTAGGTTGAGGCTCTGTCACTGAAGGCATGGTTTGATACTGTTGTGGTGGCAGAGCAGAGGTGGACTGGGTGGGGTTCAGAGGCCTGAAGAAGGAGTCGATCTTGGACTGGCAATAGGAGCGACGATTCAGGCATCGGATGACACTCTCCTCCACAGAATGCAGATCCTCTCCACAAGGTGAAGAGGCACCATCTCTGTCACATTCCGGGTGCTCAGCATACTCAAGCAACAGCATGAGATGTGCCCAGAATGTGCTAAGCCAGGGGATGGCTGGAGTACTGCACTTTTCTGGGTTGTCCTTGTCATCCATGTCACTCTCTTCTGGCCAGGCAGCAGCAATAGAAGTAGCAATCTCAAAGTCCGACATAACCTGACAGCCGAGATTGCCCCCATCGTCGTCTAACCACTCCCGCACAACGTCGATATCCACAGCCTTGCCTGTGTTATAAAGACAAGTGTGAAAGGCGTCCACATCAAAGCCCAGAAAGTTGTGTTTGCTCATGTCCCCGAAGGAGACGAGACCAATCACTTTCGAGGGTTTTCGCAGAGACTTCCTTCCATGCACTCGCCCAGTTGTACACTGCAAACTTAAGGTTGTAGCACCGCAGGTTCTCCAGTGTCTTCTGCCCTCACGTGTTGAGCCCCGAACTCTGCTCGTCCTCGTCCTTGAAAACAACTATCACCTCATCGAGGAACCTCCGTCGGTACAGCCTCTCTGTGGCCACGATCACATCCCGGTCCATTGGTTGAATCAGAGCAGTGGCATTAGGTGGCAAAAACATGCACCTGATGCAACCGTCATCTGCAACCAGTTCAGTATTGGAGGGGTGTGTGGGGTCATTGTCCAGGAGAAGAAGAGCCTTTACCTGGTCATGAGGGATTCCAAGTTCTGTTCAATAACAGATGACCTTGAAGAAATGCCTGTGGAACCAGTCTGTGAAGATCTTGCAGATAAACCAGGCCTTCACAGAATGGTACCATGCAAGAGGAGGGACATCCATTAGTCCTTGAAGGCAATGGGGCTGTTTTGCATGCCTAACAGTAACAGGTTTCAGCCAGTGCGACCCATTAGCGTTAGCACAGCACAAAACAGATACCTGTTGCTTAGACAACTTGTGGCCAGGCACATGCTTCTCCTTCTCGTCCACCAGAGTGTTTGCGGGCACTGAGTGGTAGGAGAGGTCAGTTTTGTCAGCAATAGAGACTTGACTGAGAGCGAGGCCCTCCTTCTCAATCAAGCCTAACAAATTCTTCTGAAATTCCTCCACTCCCTCCTCACTAGTGTCCAAAGCTTTGCCATGGGTCTTACGATTGGTATGGCCACGTTGAAGCTTGAACCTGAACAACCAACCTTCGGATGCCTTAACATCAGGGACATTGTGAAGGTGGGCAAACTTCTCAGCAGCAGCCTTCAAATCAGTGCCTTTCACAAGCATGCCTGCAGCCCATTGTTGCCGGTACCAGATCAGTGTCGAACAGTCAACTTCAGGGTGCTGGGACAAACTGGAAAATCAATATTGGTCAAAATACCTCGGGAGGAGCATTGACTAATCTTGCCTAGTCATGCTCAAAATTCAAAATCGTTTTGACTTCTGGTGCTCGTGAAAATGGGTATCAGCACGATATCAATATTGGTCAAGATATCTTGACTTTTAATGTCACGAAAATGAGACTTTTAATGTCACGAAAATGCAACTATTGTCTTCTGTTTGGTATTGCGTCTCTTCTTCTGCCCAAAGTCTGCTGTGAACTGGGTGAGTTAGTCATGGGCTTTCCTGATGTCATGTAGGGTTGAGTGGGCCAGGTTGTACTCCTTAAGGAGTACCATCCCGCATCAATCTTATACAGTACTCAGGATCTCTCGCTTCATCTCCAGAGTCAACACTACCCTCTTCTTTTTCGCTGGTGGAGGGGCCATCATCACACACCCTAGGAAGAGGCATGCAAGGAATAGCAAGGCCTGAAGCAGGTAGGGAACCACCACAAAAGCCATCACATGCGCCGCCATAACAGTGGTCTGGGAGGAGCTGCTCACAAGTGTCATGCGGGAAATGAGAGTGAGCAACTAGGGTCTCTGGCAGACATAGGGTAAACAAACCAGTGTGACACTGCGGCGCACCGGGCCATTCTCGCCCATCCAGGCAGAAATTTTTCACACAACCATAATTTCGAAACGGATGCAAACATTTTGTCTGGATAGTGGGAAAAAATGTATGAATAATGGTTTGGAATAGCCAGATCACAACGTCTGGGTAATGGATGGTCTGGGTAATGAGTGTCTGGATAATCAAGAGATTACAATAGAAAAAAATATGTCCCTAAACAGAACTGGTTGTTGTTGCTGTGGTTGGGTTGCCTGTAATGTCACTGAAGCAGGACACCAGAGCACTGTAATGGAGGAATCTGATCACTCTCACTGAATCTCCAGAGAGGAGATCAGCATCCTAGCTGCTGCAGTCCCGGTGAGCGAAGTGCCCTGTGACAGCAGAAGTGCTGGCGCACCGCGATCGGTAGAGAGGTGGCATGCAATCCCGACGGACCCATGTTTGAATCCTCGCTGGGGCAGGGAACAGTTTAAGGATTCGAATTTCATTAAAAATCAGGCTTTACTGATCTACCAGAAGACCCGCCGACATGTCGTAAGAATACCCCCGCTAATACCAATACACCAGTTCTGTATGAGACAGCCCTAGCATATATTCAATATGGACGGTGGGTGTTAGTGCCGAAGTGGTGACATGTAGAGGTGTTGGTATGTAGGAGGACTGCTGGGCCTTGATAGCAGGCTGTGAAGCCTATGCCCAGAGTCGGACACGTAAAACACACACACACACACACACACACACGGACAGTTTGGCTTCCAGATCTGGGAGGTGGTGCCAGTGTAAAGGTCTCCCATTAGCACAAGACTGAAGAGGTTGCATTTTCTTGTGCAGTATACTTTTTATATCAAAGAATCCTGATGAAGATAATTCACTAACAGACAGACAGTTGACTCCCTGCAATAACTGCAGTTTATTTTCCAAGCAAGGACAAGGCAGGTTTCAGAGCTCGAGTGCATTACCCAGGACGTTGATTCACTCGCAAAATTAGCATAAATTTCAGGTTGTAGGCAAGTTTTTTTTTTTTAATAGGAAGGACAAGGAGAGAGGTTTACAGAATTTTTCCATTATTCTTACTCATTCTGTAAAATAAATGTTGTGGATGCATGTTTGCAAGTGAAGCTCTTCGCAAGACCTGTATTCACAAAAACTTACCATCCTTTCCATTGTATTTTTTTTTTCTGTAGGAAGAACAGAGGTGAAAGGAAGGACCTGAAGTCTGTTTTTCCCTGCCCTTCCTGCAAAAGCAGATATTAGTTATGGCAACGAAATTATTACCGTATAAGGGATTGTATACCTGTACTCTGTGCCAGGCAACTTGTCCATAGAGCTGCACCTTTTCAGCCTCCATTCGAGACTTACGGAAGGTCAGTGTGAAATTTAAATATAAATATGAACATACTGTGTGACACAGATCACCGTATCATTAGTAGGAAGAAAAGTATGTTAAATAGTTAGAGATGATTGGAGTAGGTGTGAGTCTACAGATAAGTAAGTTGGCACAGAGTATAGCCCACAGTAATAACCATATGATAGTGCGTATCTGTAGCACTTCTTATATGATTCTATGCAGCTTGTATGAGACATCTTGTAGTGAATTGGGGATGCAGTGGTACAGTTGCCAAGATCACTGTCCACTTTAGGGTTCAAATCTCCGTGCTTTTGGAGATTTTTCTCAATGTCAGGTTGACCCACCAATATGTCTTGACAGGCACCTACCTCAATAATACCTTGTCCTAGGCCTAGTCTATGACACCTTAGCTAAAGGAAGATTGTCACTACTGCTATTTGGGACTGTGCAGGACACTCATTCCTAGGTGTGTAGAGGAGCTAGCATCTTTTCTCTACCTGCATGATTCCTTGTGGGTCACAACTTTAAGCATTTAAACACTTCAGTAGCCCCATCAGTGTAATTTTTTTAGTACCTGGTTGTTATACCTGTTCATCGTAGCTTATGTGCATTATGCTCACTGTTTGTCTGTGTTAACATAAAAAAAAAATTCAAACAGTTTCTATCTAATTTGGACCAAATGTTGAGGGTCACCCAAGGACAAAGTCGTATGAGAACAGTACGTCAATGGTCAAGATCACAGGGCAAGGTCAGATAAGTTTTGATCCGATGGACCTGACTTGGTGGAAGTGTTAAAGGTAGGGCAAGGATAAGTAATATGGTTTTGAGAACAAACAGTTAAAGGTCAGTCACAGGGCAAGGTTAAACTTGTAGGGTGTGGGTGATCGACACTCTGAATGCTCCCTCTTGTATTCTATTAAAGTCGCAGTGCCTCTCTTTGTGTGTGTGGATAATTGGGCAGAGCTTAGCGGAGTGATGTCTTGAGTTTTGGCAGCTCCCGTTGGCTGATCAGTAGAGCGCAAAGATCCACAGATGCGATGTCATGGGTACCAGTGCATCCCATTGGTTGGTTAGGAGATTTGTGGAGTGATGTTACAAGTTTCGGCACCTCGTATTGGCTAAGAACTTAATGGAGGGAGACTGTGCAGGAAACTTGGCTCCGGCTTTCACACTGACCAGCCAACCCCTATGTGCATTACCTTCTTAGCATCACTGAAAGCCATTCTAACCCTTGCGCTTCTCTGCCAAACACAATTCACTGAGTGGGTGGGGATCAGTAAGATAATGTTTGCCGCGTTTTCAACATCCGTGTGCTGGTGATGGATATATATTTGTAGTTTTATTATATTGTAGTTACCTCCAGAGGGACGTATTATAAGAAGAGCTTACGATGTTGATGGGATTTAATCCCACGGTACAGACGTACAGCATAATCATACATTCGTCCATACAAACCTAATGGTGGACCTCCAGTGGGATGCTATGTGGCTCACACCACACTTTTATTAAACCTTTTTGTTCTGTAATAACAGAAAATTTCTTATTGCTTTATATTACAGTATATGGTGCTGTTGAAACAGAAAATTTCTTATTGCTTTATATTACAGTATATGGTGCTGTTGAAGCCATACAACTCAAAACGGTTAAAATCATTATTTCAATCCTCTTTTTGCATAGCTTCTAAATCTATTCTATGCCTTGTCAGGTAGTTACTTACATTATAAGATAACCATACCCAGCACCTCTCAAAGGGTTGAACAGTTAGCAGACTGGGCTAGTGCTGTGTTCTTTGGACCATTTGCATAATGAACCAGTGTTATTTAACTGGGATAAGTAATACTGATGATAGTAAAATCTTATCATTTTCAGCTTAGTTCAACGAACCATGAAAGGGACTGTTGCATTGCTAACTGCCGAATTTTTTTTTACTGAAGTATATTATTGTCAGTTTTCACAACAATGACCTCCTGCTTCATACTGGAGCAAAGGAATGTCTACCCTGCTCAACCAAGGAATGTAGTACTGTATAGCATATACTTGCACTGTATCATGATCAACTTTCAGAGCTTATTTTAGGGCGATCTTACATAAAATCTGATATCTATCAAACAAAGTTATAGCCGGGTCGCTGCTACACAGAGGGATGCCATAATCCTCGTTTTCTGAAACTTCTGGCCAATGCCATAGAGTGAGCAGAGCCATGGAAAGGTAGAGCAACCTTGCAGGAGAAGTAACCAGTCAGATGTGTCCATCACTTTAGCTCGTTTGTTCAAATCTGACGAAAATCCCTCTCAGTACAGTCAATCGTCAGGCGTAGTCAGACTGGAGGGTCGTTCTGACAATCAACCAAAGACATCCTTACCCCATAACTAAAGCTCATCAAAGTTCATGCAGTCACGACTCAATGGCTATTCAAGTTGTGGGGGTGGACTAGTTCTGTCAGGTGATGAAATATGGGCTGTCCAACAAATCTTTGTTACCTCCTTGACATTCTACATCACTTAAAGACCATGAAAGGCACATTCCATAGCACGTCCCTGTGGAGGCAGAATGAGTTACGAATCCGCAGGCTGCAGTGCCACAAAAATAAACTAGAATTTATTTACCTGTACTGTGCCGGTGATCAAATCACAGACCATCTGGCGACAAGCAGCTTATCCACTGTGTCACGAGTAAGTAGATGTTACCTCTGCCTGCCATTAACTCATAAACAGGATTCCCCCCACCCCACCGTTGGCACTCCCCTTATACTAAAACTAACATCATCTGCATGCAAGAGTGTCAGGGATCTACATCACCCCTTCAGGCTAACAATGGAGTCGGGGGAACCACTGCTATAAGTTAATGGTAGGTAGCTCTTACGCGATCATGACGCAATGGGCGAATTGTCTGACTCTCATTTGATAGTCCAGGGTTCGAGCCCTGTCACATTACAGGCTTGTAAAAGTCAGTAAGAATAGGTGCACACACTCCAGTGTTCAAATGAAAATACATGTATATCTGTCTGTTTAGAACCAGACTCGTTAATCCTGACCTTCACGTTGCCTTGTTCCACATCAAGCCACCCTATCCCTATCTCACACCACGCAGTCATATACCCGTCCACCCCATCTCTCCACCTCTATTCGCTTCCTTCCGTCCACCTTACTCACATAGCCTACAGTCCTCTAGTTCATCTCACATTCTCTGTTCGGTCCATGTGGCCAAACCGTCACAAGGTAGGCTACTTTTCCTAACAGTTTCTGCCATAACCACATCAACACACAACTCTCCCAAAGTTCCTCATTTGTCTGTCTGTCTCTCCACATAACATTCCACCTCTCAGATAACCTTCCACTTCTCACACTCTTGACTTGTGTCCTACCAGCAAACTCCATGCTTCACTTTCATACGTTAATGTGGGGATCACAATACATTTATGCAGAGTCTTTACTGGCTCACATCCACATTCCTTGTTACTGCCCTCAGTGTAGATTACCATTTTTACTTGAATTTGGCCTAAAAGTACCGTCTCTCCACCAGGAACGTTAAGTTGTAACAAGAGATTAGCACTAGAATATGGTGCTAGTCATGAAGCGGTGTGGAAAGGACACAGAGCTGTAGTAATGGCTTTTTCTGCTAATGAGCTATGCGAAATAAGGTGCAGATGGACGAAAATCTGGGCCAAATTAGAGAGAAAATAATAATAATACTGTAACCTGCTGAACCCTTTCTCACACTTCGTTCTCTAACCTTCCATCTCGTCCCCAACTATGATACATGATTGGTTGATAAATAAAAATTTCGCTTCAACTATAGTATATTTTAATAATTTTTTGCTTTAATGTTAATCTCTGCATTTGGATTTTACTTCAAAGTTCCTGTACATTAAATGCCGATAATCGCCGAAACGTAATGTTGACAAAACAGATTATTGATATCCGCTACGTAGGGAACGTGGTGTTTATTTTAGTGGTTTTTATTTTCCATATTAATGGATGGTTGTGCTGCATTTGGGTGTAGCAATACTCATGGACCTTCTGTGTGGCTTTTCTGATTCCCTTGTGATCCAGCAAGAAGGAAGTTATGGGAAATTAAGGTGTAGAGAGCAAACAGGACTTGCAAGTGAGCTTCTTCAGCTTTCCCAGGTATGCTTTGTTTATTCTACATGTATTTGGCCCATTTATGAAACGAGTTGTTATACCTTTGTATAAACTGAAAGAGGCAGTTCAAGGACACAGGATATTTTCTTAAATGAAATGGAAATAAGGTAGGTTATATGCTGGACCTTGTGAACCCCTCCAACGCATTCCTGTATATAGGCTATAAAATGAGTTTGGTGAGAGAATTAAGACCTTTATCTACATTTAGCCTAAGATACTGTTTACTATTCAAGTGGGGTATTGTAACGCTGGATGTATAGGACGAAGGCTTACTTGTTAGAAAATAACATTAGGTTAATGATTGATAGTAGGTCCTTATATGCGACAAAAGAAAATATGTATAACATAAAACCATCTTTTGTTGACTACATTCGTTAAAAGAATTCTAGTGTATCTATCCACTGATGTAGCAGATCTCCATTCAGAAGCAGAGCAATCTTCAAGACCTGTGCAGATTTAATTTTGAGTAGCTCCACAGCAAGGGAAAAACTTAGTGAAGCTGTACTGGATAACGTTTTCAGTATAATGTAATAACTCCCAAAATGCAACAATGTCGCCAGCTCATTATTAACATCATATTTTATTCCAAGGTGTCTTTGTCATGCAAAAACACTACTTCCATCCACGTTTGTCGTACTATCCAGCTATTTGAAGGCGCTCACGTTCTCCATTTCCTCATCATTTAGCCTCACTGTTTTCTCCGTGACTTCATACCTTTCAAAAACCGTAACTTTACTTTTTCCGGTATCCATTTCCAACTTTTGTTTCTTGGAGACATTTTTCAAACTCATTCACCAAACCTTACAACTCCCATTGTCGTTTGCTGGTAATATTCTTATTGTAGAAGTTCAGTGCATCTTAGTAGTCATGTATGCAAAAGAACACGTAAACGCATGCCAATACTCAAGGGGGGGGAACATACCTTACATCACAATATTCAGGTTAGAAAAAGATGTAAGGACAGTACCTCACAGTATTCAGTTGGAAGAAAGAACACTGAATTGTATCCCAAATCCCCACTTCCGCGCGTGTTGTGTATTGATCAGCCGGCCGGTGATACGAATCTCACCAAAAACGGGAAGATGCAGTGGATAAGAAGGTAGTAACGACCCATGGACAATGTGACATGATGAAGCCTGGCCGTATCGTCACTAATCTTGCGCATTCTTCCGGGGGGCGGCCTGGCTGGATACTTTTATGATGTTTGGGTGACTGAGGACCACAGGGTAACAGTCATTAATCTTAGTTGTCCAAATATACAGACTGTCAGATATTTGTTTATACACACACACACACACACACACACACACAC
>JAGKTI010000341.1:0-11240 GCA_018397915.1 Birgus latro
GAGTGAGTGTGAGGCAGAGAGGTGGAGTGAGTGTGAGGCAGAGAGAGGTGGAGTGAGTGTGAGGCCGAGAGGTGGGGTGAGTGTGAGGCAGGGAGGTGGAGTGAGTGTGAGGCAGGAAGGTGGAGTGAGTGTGAGGGGGGCAGAGAGGCTGACTGTGAGGTAGAGAGGCTGACTGTAAGGTAGAGAGGCTGACTGTGAGGTAGAGAGACTGAGTGTGAGGCAGAGAGGCTGAGTGTGAGGCAGATAGGCTGAGTGTGAGGTTAAAAGCAAGGCCAATGGTTAAAAGAGCTGAGTGTGAAGTACAGAGGCTTATAGGTAGAGAGGCTGAGTGTGAGACAGAGACAGAGACGGAGTGTGAGACAGAGACGAAGTGTGAAGGTGAGTGGTTGAGTATGAGGTGAAGAGGTTGAATGTGGGGAAGAGCGGTGGAACGAGTGAAGCTCAGAGGTTAAGTGTGAAGTAGAAAATGAGTCTGAGACGGTCTGCGAGGACAAAGGAAACGTGTAGGAGGCAAGCAGGGCGGATCCAGTAAAAAATCGGGGGGGGGGGAAGGGTTCTGAAGCATTTTGCTAGTCAGGCACACGCTCGTAACGCGTGTCGATGGAGGTACAGAGGGTCTGGGAGCTTCCTCAGATACATTGTGAAGCTATTTGATGAGTTTATGTCGAAAAGAGATTTTTCGACATCAAAGTTGTATTTCCTGAAAAAAATCTTGTATTTAAAATACAATTGAAAAACTTTACAGTCGCTTATTTTAACTAGAAAGCACTCAGAGAGAGCATACCGCAGCCTGTGCCGTTGCCATTAAAAAGGATCCTGATCCTAAACCAAGGAGATCTTGTGCGGAATACATAGGATCCGCATCCGTCCCCAAATTTAATCGACTGTTCACTGACCCATGGCTTACCCTTTTGGAGATATTGTGCGGGATACGTAGGATCCGGATTCGGATCCGCCCCATAATTTAATCAGTTCTTTCTTGGCCCATGGCCCACCCCTCCACAAATTTTCATTGAAATTCATTGAGAATTTTTGGAGATATTATGAAGGATTCTCTGGATCCGAATCCGCCCCAAACTTTAATCAGTTCTTTCTTGGCCCATGGCCCACTCTTCCACAAAATTTCATTGAAATTCATTGAGAACTTTTGTAGATATCGTGTGGGAAAACAAACAAACGAACAATCAAACATAGGTCAGTACATAACTTCCTCCAACGTCGTTGGCGGAGGTAATTAAAATTTCCAGTTCATTTTTCTCTGATGGCGCAATGCGAACTCGTAGATAATCTGCTGTTTGTCACGCTGCCTTGTACAGTGAATGTTGAGCATCAGAAGATCGTTGATGAGATCTTATTGCATTCGTACCTATGTGCGTTTTGAATCGCCTTAGTGCATTGATGGACCTCTGACATTTACATGAAGTGGCTGGCATTTTTCAAAAATATGTGAGAAAGTGTATGGATGTTAAGGAACAGCATCATGTGTGTCTTTGCTGCTGTGTCTGGAATTTCTCATCCTCTCTGCCACTTCATAATGATTGTAGGTTTTCTACCAGAAAATATGAATGTGCACCTTCCGAGTCACGTCGTCCGTTATCGTGGTGATAAGTCATTTGTGCTTGAGTCTGCAAAAAATTTCGAAAAGTGACTGATCCGGGGGTGGGGGGTTCCATGGTACCCATAGAACCCCTACTGGATCCACTACTGAGAGGCAGTTGATGAAGATATGAGGGAGAGGTGATAGATAAAAATACGAGGGAGAGATGGGAGGGGAAAAAAGAGACAGATGTGTGTGGAAAATGTGAGAAATATAAGTATTCAACATGATTAATCCACATATATGTAAAACAGTGGTACCTTTGAAAACTGGACTGTAATGTCTTGTCAGTTGTCCCTCTGGTAAGCAATGTTGAGAAACCAGGGTATAAGTGTTATTCGACCGATGCAGTTGTATGGTGTTAGAAGTTTCTGTTGAAGTTCTGTAAAAAAAAAAGACCTTGTCGCGAGTGACACACAAGTGCTGAGTTAATTATCTGTTTTATGTTGAGCAACATAGTCTGGAGTGGATAATGCGAGTTACTGTTAATGATGCTATCAATCTGGAGAAAGGTGATAATCCTAAGTAACATCTGGCATTGTGTACTTGTCCTGCTGGTTCGTTATTGATGGTTGTTTGGACTGGGCTTATGGAAGGTCTCTATCAGTCTATCTTATGCCAGATGCTTCAGTCTTGTAAGTGGTGGTCACAAATCGCTTCCACGTCGCTTTTTCCACTGCCTTTTGGCTCTCTCTCTCTTTCTCTCTCCAAATCACATCCGGCTTCCTAAGATGTCTCCAATCCATCCCTTCATCTCGTCCTTGGACTACCCCTTCTCCTCTCCCCCACTACTTCACTAACGTACACTCTTCTAGTCAGTCTCTCATTCTCCATCCATGTGGCCAAACACTCTCACTGTATTTCTCAACACTTTCAATCACATCCACATCAACACCACAAAACTCCTTCAATTCCTCGTTTGTCTGTATCTCTCTCTCCATGTGACTCCACATGTTCCTTTCAAATAACCCATTTCCACTGTTCTCACTCCCGACTTGTACCCTTCCAAAAAAGTCCTAAGTTCACTTCCATACGTTAGAGCTCACATTACTGTTAAGCAGTCTTAAAATTCCATGGTCAGTTCCTTATTCCTTTTCACTGCTTTCCCTGCCGTACCCTTTCAAGCACTTCCATCTCCATACTTGTGCCTTTACTAAGAGGATTATGGAAGGCTAACCTGAGTAATCGTTAGACGGGGACAAGTAAGGTAGTAACGTGGAACAAGGGTGTAGGAAGAAGACAGACAGAACGATATGAGATAAAATATGTGTAGACCTTGATAAATGGAGCTATGACACTCTAACCATACCTATGGAAGTAAAAAAAAAAAATAACAATACTACATTATTATGATTATTTCTGCTCATAAGTTTCGGCAAAGAAACCAAATATAAAGGAATTCGACTATCTTTTAAAAAATCTGAGTGAATGTGATGCCTAATATGCTTTTTGCTAGGCTTTAGTAGAATGTGTTCTCCCATTACAGAACTGACAGGCTGCTGATTACTTTTGGTATTCATGAATATAAATCAGCGACCTCTCCCGTTACCTTTGTTATCCATGAAGTTAGCGAGTGCGATGAAGTGTGTTGCGTCCACCATGAAGTACGTGGCTGCCCGTGGGTGCGTCCCGGGCAGCTCCTGTACGGCATCAAAGTACAGCCCGTTCCACCGGTACACCCGAGACCCCGTGGGGTAGCCGAGGTGTTTCCCCCTGTCCTTGCCAGCATCACCCACATCCGCATCAGTCTCTCCTTTCCCACCACTGCCACTCAGTCCTCCGTATATCTCTGGTCCGGTCGGTTCCTCTCTCTCAGCATTCTCTATTGTCTCCTGGGATTCTGTCACTGCCATGAAGGTCTGATCTTCCTGGGTCCTGCAAATGTGGTGAGAGGTTGAACTTAAGATTGATAGTTGAAGGAAAAACAATATTAACAACAACAAGGAAAAGTATACGACAAACTGAGGATCAGATGAAGAAGAACATTCAAAGCGCATGCCTCCGCTGGCCTTTTTCATCCCAATATTAAGCATTTCTTCCTCTGATGGTCCTCGGACCAAATCTGGTGCAGTTCATTAAAGTTATTCCAAAATGTTGTTGATATAGAGACAGACAAACCGAGTCAAAACCATAACTTCCTTGCGGTGGCACATACTATAAGTATTGTTTTTCGTTTTTGAAGGCTGCAACATGCTTGCATGCGTCGGCCTTTTTAGATTGGAGCGTGTAGCATTTTATGACCGGATGCCCTTCCTGATGTCTACCAATGACCCTTGGGTGGATTCGATCCTCCGACCCTACGGCCAGAGCGGAGCGCTCTAACCCACTGAGCCACGGCTGCTACATCTATCTATCTATCTATAAGTATTGTAATAATACTACTAATAATAGATAAATATCTATCTATCTATCTGTCTATCAATCAATATGTCAATCAATCTATCTATATATCTGTCTATTTATATATCTATATCTATATATTTGTCTGTCTATCTATATATATATATCTGTCTATCTATCTATATCTATATATACATTCTCTCTCTATGTCTGTCTGTCTATCTATCTATATAGATAGATAGATATCTTTATACATATATTTATCTTTCATAAAGGGTTCAACATACTTGCATGCATCGGCCTTGGTCACCTAATGGCGGCTCTTTGCTCTGCTCTATCTCTGGCAGCCTTCCTAATCATTCCCTTATCCCTGAGGTGACATTCCATAACCTCGTCCCAGGTCTTATTCGGTCTGCCCCTCGCAACCCTATCCCCAAAGCTCTTACTTCTCACCTTCCTCACCCAATTGTCATCTTCAGTCCTCTCAGCATACCCAAACCATCTCAATCTACCCCTCCTCATCACAACACCAATACACTCCAGTCCCATCCTTCCTCTTAACTCTTCAGTCAAACACCTCGCCTACCTAAGCCTCGCATTCGAGAACGAATTAAACATCCATCTAATCAGTGTCATTTCTGTTCGTCAGATCCTACTAATATCATCTTCCTTTACTGCCCAGTCCTCACTACCATACATCATTACAATCCTAAAACATGCTGCATGCACATTTCCCCTTACACGAAGGAAGAGCCCTTTCAGTGTCAGGAGAGGCAACATCTCCCTGAACTTCCTCCAACCACTTCTTATCCTAGCCGTATCTCCAGCACATAACAAAACCCAAATAACAAAACTCATCCACACACTCAAGAGGATCACCAGGAAGTTCAAGCCTTTCATGCCCAACAATCTCTACATGCTTTCCCAGACACACTGCGCACATGAAATGAGCATTACCTCCCAGTCTGCCCCTAATATATTTCTCACACACGCAGGCACACACATCAGATCATTTCAGTCACCTCTGTGCTCACCACATCTCAAGTGCCAGTGATTCCTTTGCGTGTATCCTCTGCAGCATCCTCAACGAGAGTGTCCCCTGCCCCCTGCCCTGCTCGGCCAGCTGGTATACCGTCACCTTTCCTCGTGCCCCGTTGCTGACGTTGCCATGGTGCAGAGTGACACTGGGAGCGACGCAGGTCAGCAGCAGCACGTCGTTGGAGGCGGGGCAGAAGGCGCAGCTATGTTTGCCGGGGAAGGTTAGGGCCAGGCTCAGCTGTCGTGTGGATGGCACACGTGGTTAGGACATGCTTAATCCTACCAGGTTCCTGTGACACTCTTAGGTAAATGTATTGTAACATCGTTAGGATATGCTTAATCCTTTCAGGCAAGCCTACTATGGCTCAGTCAGCCTAATGAAATCGCGTGGCACTCGCTGTAATAGAATACTAGAGTTATTCCGATCATGAAAAGTTATTGGTGACAGTTTTACCACTCTCGGCTTCCTATGACTGGTGTATAAAATCTAACGTTTGTTGGAATTTAATACATGAGAACACTCGGCCTTGGAAGCTATCTATCTATTGCCAGACGCCTTAATCCCGTAAGGGGTGGCCACAAACAAATTGCCTCCATGTCGCCCTGTCCCCCGCCATTTCACTGCCCTGCTCCTAGCTCACACACCGCTCTCTCATATATCTCTCCTTTCCATCCCTCCATCTCATCCTTTGTCTACCCCTCCCTCTCCTCCCCTCCACTTCACTCACATACACTCTCCTCGTCAGTCTCTCGCTCTCCATCCTCTTCATATGGCCAAACCACCTCAGTGTATTTCACCTAACGCTTTCTATCACCATGTGGTAAGATGGAGAGCGAGAGACTAACGAGGAGTGTGTATGCCAGTGAGATGGAGGGGGGGGAGAGAGAGGGGGAGGCTGAGGATGAGATGGAGGGATGGAGTGGAAAGGTATATGAGAGAGGGGGGTGTGAGCTGGAAGCAAGACAGTGAAGTGGCATTGGACAGGGCGATATGGAGGCAATTTGTCTGTACAGGGCCACCCCTTACAGGCTTGAGGCGTCTAGCAATACATAGATAGATAGCTTTCCATCACATCCACATCCACACCACAACGCTCCTTCACTTCCTCATTCGTCAGTCTGTCTCTCCATGTGACTTCACATGCTCCTCTCAAATAACTCATTTCCACTGCTCTCACTCTTGACTAGTGTCCCTCCAACAAGGTCCAAGCTTCAGTTCCATAGGTTAGAGTTGGTATCACAATAATATCATGCAGCGACTTTTTTTTACTTCCATGCTCACTTCCCTGTTTCTTATCACTGCTTTCAAAGAACCAACAACCTTTCTTCCTTGTTGTACCCTTTCAAGCACTTCACCCTCTAAACTTTCATTCTTACTCAATCACTCTACACAAGTACTTAAACGCAATCACATTTTCCATTTCCTCCTCATCCAACCTCACTGTATATTCAGTGACTTCACTTCTCTCGAAGACAATAACTTTACTCTTTCCTACATTCACTTTTAGATTCCATTTCTTACACACATTCCTTGACCTATTCATCAAGCCTCACAGCTCCCCTTCGTCTTCACCTAACAACACAGTATCATCTGCAAACAACAATTCAGGGAGTATCTGAACACTGCCCTACCTTTTATCTCTTTTATAACCCTACCCATATACAAATTGAACAGCCATGGAGACATGACACATCCCTGTTTCAATCCAACCTTCAAACATAAAAATTCACTCAGTTCACTGTCCACACGCACTGCAGCCTTAGCATCCCCATACATACTCTCCACGGTATTCAGCAACTTCTCATTTGCTCCATACATTTTTAATACTTTCCACATCCCTTGTCTATCCATCCTGTCATATGCTTTCTTCAAATCCATGAAGGCCGAGCACAACCTCTTTCCCTTCTTTAGAAACTTTTCCACGTAAGACTTAATAAATGTCTGATCTACACAACCTCCTCCCTTCCTAGAGCCACCCTGTTTTTCTCCAAATAATTCCTCTGTTATTTCCCTAACTCTGTCAAGAAGTATCCTACCATACACTTTTCCCATTAAACTAAGAAGACAAATGCCCCGATGATTACCACACACTTCTTTTTAAACCCCTTTTCTTTTGTACAGGGGAATAAGTATACCTGATATCCAATCCTCCGGGACTTTACCTTCCTCCTAGGCCAATC
The DNA here is from genome assembly GCA_018397915.1 of Birgus latro. Taxonomy (NCBI): domain Eukaryota; kingdom Metazoa; phylum Arthropoda; class Malacostraca; order Decapoda; family Coenobitidae; genus Birgus; species Birgus latro. Next base: position 7,157 of record JAGKTI010000341.1, read on the forward strand.
TGCACATCTTCCACATCCATTCTACTACTGTCTGTCCCCCATGCTTCAGCATTTCGCCACACACTTCATCAGTTCCTGGAGCTTTCCCCATTTTGGCTTTCTACATTGTTTCCACAACTTCCATCCTACTGATTTCTTCCTCTCTTCTCACATCCTTCCTCCTGCCAGCCATTCCCAACCACTTATACTTGCATTACTTTCATTCTCTATATTCAGCAATTCCTTGAAGTGTTCTCTCCATCTGCTCACTTTTTCTCCCTTCTCCACTGGCAATGTACCATTTTTATCTTTCACTCCCCGACTAACTTCTTTATCACCCTGTCTAGCTCCCTTTACCTCTTTCTAGAACATTTTCTTACATTCCCTCCACTTTACACTCAAATTCATTCCAAATTCCTCATCCACTCTCGCCTTGGAAGCGTTAAGTATTATTTAGATGTACAGTATTACAGTAATGTTATAATTAACATAACTATGCTTAAACATAACCTCTGATTTTTTTTTTTTTTTTCATGAACTAGGTTAATTCAGAATTGTTACGATCGGTGATATATTAATAACGCCATGAGGTAATTTTTGTCTGCAATATACACTACGAATTATAAGTGCTGACAGCGGTTATTCTTAAATATTTTGCTACTTTTGTATTATCTTCACTAAGAATGGCTAGCTCTCTCTTACTGAATGGATCAGTGCTTTATTTATAAAATGTGTAAGTTAGCATTAAAATGTTTTATAATTTCAAGCCACCAGAGAAAGCATGGGATCGCTGCATGATTTCTTTCATGACTGTCGTGCATTTACACTAGTCCTTGCTATTCAGCCTGATGCATATTTGGTGCAAAATTCGGTAAGGAATATTTGTGCATGGTTTGGTTTACACATGAATATAGCAGGAAGAGCTTTGTATAAAGTGTTTAATCAGTTTCTGAATAAAGAGAGGTTATGAAGATATGTTCCGTATCAATATAAATTGCCATGCAACTTGATCTAAACAGACTGCAAAAACGAGTAGCAAAATAGATTACTATCAACATCCGACTTTTCTAGATATCTGACTTCTCGATATTCAGTTCCACAAGTTAAGCAAGTGCGTGAGGTGGGTAGACTGCCTTAGCTGGGATGACACAAGAGAGGGTTTAGTCCTTAAGAAGTGATCGGGGGTGTTTGGATTTGGTGATTCCACCACAGGGAGTAGGCTTGTCTACTCTTATATCCCTGGACAACGGAAGCCTAGCCTCAGGCCCCTACATCTTGACGAGGGTAATGTGGAATTGAAAGTTTATGCTGTTGCCATTACTTCGACTTCATAGTGGTTAGAGTGTTACGAGTACCTGGAGTGTGGTTGCGTCGACAGTGAAGAGAGAGACGTTGTGTGCGTTGTCAATGATGGCCAGGAGATGTCGTCCGTGCCATTGTACCATGTGGACCCCCCTCGCCCCCCACACGCCCTCCGCCACACCCACACCAGCCACCTCTCTCAATAGCCACACACCTGTATTAAAGTAGTAGTTATTATAGCTGTCGTACACAAACTGATAATTAACTACGATAAGCTAGTTCCTGCAGATATGTATGAAATTTTTTCGAGAATGAAATGAACCATATTATACCACATATATTTCAACATAAATATCATTACTATTTGTGTTTCAGCATTTGGCTGCTTAAATACACTGTAAAGTACTACCCACCTTCGTTGTCCCTGATGAGAGGCCCGCTGACCTCATGTTGCCTTTTCTCCCTCACTCGCCTTTCTCCCTCCACGCTCCATCTCCAGCGTCCTCGGCCTGGGTACGTTATAGATTTAAGTACTTTAGTGAGGAAAGCGTCATATTTTTCCTGGAGTCGGATCAAATTGTTTTATTTAGTTGCTGTTATAAGGATAAATTATGTTCTTACGAAGACTTTCCATCCTCCTCTGTACTCCTCCTTCACTGGATAGTAACTTAGCTTGTTGGAGGAAGCTAAAAAACATACATTATATGCATGGGGAATCGCATTCACGTAAAGTGTATTGTGAATATTTTAGCGCACCACGTAACATTCTTTTATCCTTTTTCACCTCACGATTATCTCACACTCAAGAGTTTCTCATATTTGATGTTACTCTTGTAAGGGAGACCGGGTCTAGTTGTGAATTTTTTTTTTTCCTTATTGCTTCATAGGTTAACGGTATAATATGATTTTTTGTCTGGGAGTAGGAAAATATGTCCTTTAATATAAATACAGACAAAATTAGTGAAAACATTTTTGCCATATAGTTATATAAAGGTTTATGATGGTATGTCATTCGTCACAATTTACCCGATACAGGGAAACTTGTTAGGCACCCCTGCGTAAATTGATATGCATATTATAGAACCCAAACAGGTCCATAATTATTCTATTGTCATTAACATGTGAATACAGGTTTAGTGACGTACTGGATGTAGTGTAAGTAAAATTAAATTATATCATTATCATGCATTCACTCATCACAATCTCTGTCAGTAACTGAATCACTCAGTTGTGCAACTGTTATCATTCAGTTACTCCACCACCGTCTCCAGCACTCACTAGCTCCATTTTCACTATTTATGGATAGAGAGTGAGAGAAAGATATAAATAGCTTGATTTATATAGACAGACTGATTCACTGATATAAATGGATAGATGAAGGAATAAATAGATAGTCTGAGACAGACAGATGGATATAGATGGATATATTAGGTAGATAGACGATAGATATACTGACAGACTGGCAGAGTAACAGAGATACCACTTAGATTACCTTTACCAACACCGTTCATTAACAAATATGTTACTTTTACATTACACTGTACTGATCTGCAACACTTTTATATGATTATTATCCATAACTCGTTTGATTGCTCCCTCCATGACAGTCTTTTTTCCATGGGTAATTCCAGGCATGGTTGAAGGGATTGTTTTCGTTTTTGAAGGCTCCAACATGCTTGCATGTGTCGGCCTGGGTCACCTAATGGCTTGATTAGCTGAAAATATTGGGATAATTTAGTACAGTTGTTCTCGAACTGGGTAAATTGATACTGTAACAACTAACCCCCAACAACAAAACACAACACTGGTTTTCTGTACACTTGGCCATTTTATATTTATAAAAATGCCACCACAATAAACCTTTGTTAATTTCATAGCCTTATCACATATCTGGTTCCACACAACAGGTGACTCAGCTGCATCAACAGGTGGCATTGATATATCAAAATAACTTCGAACATGGAAAAGAGTTTTGACGGTTAAAATATTTTTTTCCCTTAGCTCTTACTGAAGCAACGCCTTCAAGTTGCCACTTCTGGCTTTACCCTTGTATGAAGGCTGCATATCACGGCGACGACCACTCCCTCATCTATAGACTTATTATGGAGATACTGAAGGTGTAGCAACTTGATCATGTAACAGCTAGACCCGGTCTCCCCTACTTGTAATTTCCCTCTAACAACCACTTCCTGAAACTTAGTCCTACTCCCACAGTGCCTGTCACTGTGTACTTACTGCAGTTCCTCACCACCTGTTCATTATTGTTCAACGTTTCCACCATAATCATTGCTTTCTTCTCCCTGCCCTCACTCGTCATTCAGCTTTCTTAGCGTTCATTCTCCTCCCGTCTACAGTAACTCTGCTGATTTTCTCCCCTCACTCCGTTCATCCTACTCACATTCTCGCCTTGATTTTATCTTAACTTACTCTCATGGTTATGTTCTCACACAATCTGATCCATCACTTTAACCCTGTAGAACGGTGTAGTAAATGGAGATGGAACAACATCTTCCATTTTAGTGTCACTCGCCGAGCAATTGTAAGCAGCACTAGAGGACTCAGGGTGTAGTCTTGCCTTATTATATTCTCACCCTTCTCAGCAGAATTCTTCCTACCCTGTCTCCATTTACCAGCCATAACGTTTGGGCACTCATGAACGAGTAACAACCCAGGCACCCGACTCACTTGTGTGATGTGTGGCGGCGGCGGTGATGTACCTGTGGATAAGAGCGCCAGCCGCCCTCACCAGTCTGCTCCGCAGCTCCTTCACGCGAGCATCTGAGGGGAGCGACGGTGGTAGGAG